>QLPN01007925.1:8384-48165 GCA_003314395.1 Albatrellus ellisii
TGTATCCTGAGGTTTTACAGAATACTTTACCAGGGCCTTGGTGAGTTTTGTTGCTAATAGACTATATACCATTTTCTTATTTAATGTGGTGTAGAAAAAGCAGTAGCAAAGCAGGGAGTGAAGTGCTCAGGCAAGATTGTTTTCTATACTTGGATTGGTAAATTGTACTGTTGAATTGCACTGTTGTATTATACTTACATATTCCCTCCCATCCTAGGCAAGGGCACAGGGTTTATGGTGGAAAGACAGATGGGGAGGTGATTGGGATTGGTGCATTGGTTTGGAAATTGGAGTTGGTTTGTGGACTGGGATTGGTGTGTAAATAGATAGAGAAATGTTTCCTTTTATTCCCTATTGCAACAGCATCTGGATACTGTGACAGATGATATCCTATTACTCCTTGGTCTGTAAATGGGTAGAGCACTGTTTCCTTTTATTTTCTGTTGCAACAAGCTATGTATACTTTCACAGATGATGTCCTATTACTCCATGTTGCAATGCAACAGGTTTTTACAGGGCAGGGACAGGGACATTGGTGAGGAATGTTGCAATGCAATAGAATAGGTCTCTACTCCATAGCTGGAGAGGTAATTAGAATTGGTCTGTAGGTTGGGATTGGTCTGTAAATTAGACTTGGTCTATAGGCAGATACAGTAATGTGTCCTTTCATTTTCTGTTGCAACAAGGTATGTATACTTTCCCACATGATGCCTTATAACTCAATGTTGCAATGCAACAGGTTTTTACACTAGTTTGATATAAAGGCACTTCAGTCTTTTTGGTGAATCCCAGCCTTTTAGAATAATTCATCATAACACTATGTGACACTAGCATAAAGACCTGTTGCATTGCAACATGGAGTAACAGGGCATCATCTGATAGGTTGTTGCAACACCAAATAGTGCTCTATCTAATTACAGGTCAAGTCCAATTTACAGACCAACCCCAACTTACAGACCAATTCCAATTTACAGCCAAATTCCAGCTGCCTCTCAAGCTGTAAAGTAAAGGCCTGTTGTGTTGCAACATTGACTAAATAAGACATAATTAAATATTTATTTGTGACATTATACACAAGTTGCAACAGTCCTTGTCTATGTCTCTGTCCTGTCCCTATCCCTGTCCCCATCCATAGTGATTACTACTGGTTATCACCCATGAAAACCCATATCCATAGCAATGATGGCATGCAATAGTATTGTCAATTACAAATAGACAGAAGGACAGAAAAAAAAAACCTCTTAAACTGTGAAACAAAAGCAAAACAGAAATATCAACTGTATGGTAACTACTGTAGACTGGAAAACCCATAGACCCATGTAGCCACAGGTATGGAGTCTGGTACCCATACCCATACCCATACCCAGACATGCCCATTGGAAAAGCCTGTGCAGGTGCATTGTGCTGACAATGATCACTACCCATCCATGTCCCTGTCCATCATCCCAGGAACACTGCACCTGTATGAAATAGATGATTATGAGAAAGTAAAAGAGACAAGAGGAAAACATATGGTAATCAACACTGCCAAAGCATTTAAGTGTACATCCATAAAAATGTAGTGTAAAAGCATAGAAGAAAGACTAACTGTTATGAGGCACTTGCTTAGGCACCTTGTGATGGTTTTTCTTTCTTTCTCTTTTTCTTTTCTTTTACCTTACTTACTATTAGAGTGTAGTTTTACTACAGCTGTGAGCATAGCTCCACTCTATTTAGTAAAGACTATAACTCTTTTCCCTTATAATACTATGGTATTTACATACTAAGCTGTAAGTTTAACTCCAAGTACTATAAGGCACCTTATCTCTTTTATCTTTCTTTCTTTATTTGCTAAGGACTATTATTATACATTTAGCAAGGACTTATCATATCTCATCTCTTGTTTACCTTTGTGTACATCTTGTTCACTTCATGCTTGTGGCTACTTCACTTAGCTCACTATGGACATGTCTCAGGTCACATGATCTTGTTGATTGCTGCACAATCATTGTTGATCTGTGAACTTTATATTGTTTGTACTATTCTTAGGACTTGTCTGTAGTATAAATAGTTGAAAGCTTGGTGGTCTTAAACCCCAGTCTTGTCAACTTTGCTATCTAGGGATTCTCCTACACTATGCTTGATCTAAGCTTGCCTTCATCTTGCTTCATAAACCCTAAAAACTAAGTCTAAGATCTCTAAGCCACTAAAAGCATCACTAAGACATCCTACACTTGTCACTCTGGATCCTTGTATAGTCATTGGAGCTATCATTCTTATCTCTATCTCATCAATCCCATTCTTCATCATCACCAGGAATGTGTTGAAGATAAAGGTCAAATACCTGACCATGTGCTTATGAGCTAAACTCCTGTGTCTATCTCTTGGCTCAGAGTAGCCAACTCTCTAGACAGGAACTAGCCATAGTGCAGCTTCACATCATGTTAAAAGCACTTCAGTTAACTAAGACCTGGTAGCTCAGTGGTTAGAGCACCCACCTGGAGTAAGGGAGGTCCTTGGTTCAAACCCAAGCCAAGTCACTATTTTTCATCTTATTGGCAATAGCATGCAATTCAACAAAGATGCCTCTTTCATGGATGTGCTCACAAAGCTTCATACAAGAGCCCATCTTCCCTTGGCCATATTTTTACTTGTTTGGGTTCATCAGCAGCATGCAGCAAATTTGCATTTTGTGTAGTAAGAGAAAACATATGCAAGATGCTACATGCATATATTCCTCAAAAGAAGTGAACTGAATATAATATAATTTCTGTCATTGGTGTCAAAAACTTGCAATCCTTCATGCATCATTCAATAGCATCAGGGGGGGGGGTCATCCTGATGGCATTAGAAGCTGGCAAAGTCAGCAGTGGCAAGGATGTTGTCAGGGGTACACTAGGTGAGTTGGCCCATACTCCTGCTTGCTTTATTGACCATGGACACCAGCATGAGTTGTGTGTGTTCTGCATGTAGCCCCCAACACCTCTCCCCCTCAGAATGCACCAGTGACTCACAATGGTGTGCAAACATGAGTGTGGCAAGTTCAAGTGCACACACTGCAGCAGCAATTTGCACTTGGGTTGATTACTGTTGGAAGCTGCATCCCAAACTTGAACAGAAGAAGGGTGGAGGATCTGGGGGAGGGGATAAAGTTGCTGTATCTGATGCATCTATCTCTACTTCATCATCTATCTCAGCTGCTTCTCCCACTGTCAACACCATGCATCATCCTCCTGTAGCATCTACTCCATCTATTGTTGAGGAATCTATCATGACTTGCTTCTATATTTCACTGACACAACCTGGATGCTTAACTTGGGCTGTTCTGACCATATTTCACCCTTCCATGCCAATTTTGACACTCTTAACATGCTCAACCATCCAGGAAGCATCACCCTAGGTGACAGTGCTTGCATAGCATACCTCAGAATTGGCACAATCAAATGGGGTCTCATGTTGAATGGCAAAAGCTCTGAGATTATCCTTAAAAAGGTTCTGTACACCCCTAAAGCATCCAGACAGTTTATCTCCATAAGCTGACTCAACACCCTCAGTTTCAAAATCCCCTATCATGGTGGTAAATGCCTTATATTAACTGCCTCTCACCTTCACACCATTGGCACTCTTCATGCAGGCACATATTAGATGGACCTGGATGTGTCTTCAATGGTTGCAACCACATCAACTGCATCATGCATCAGCACTGACATGTGGCACACATGTTTCAGCCATCCCACAAAATCACTGTATTGAGACAAGGCAGTGAGTGCACAGTGGCAAAGGTGACAGGGATGAACCTGGACATAGGTGAAGTGTGGCAAAGATGGCATGTGTTGAACATATGTACACACACTGTTACTTTTCATTCAGCTTTCTTCTATCCACATGCATTCATGTACTAATTACATACATAATACATACTCACCATCACTTCACCTCCATGGAGTATCCACACACTTCTGTGTACACTCACACTCCACTTACTACTCCAGGATGATGTGCATCCCTCCTCCTTATGGTTGTCATTGTACTTTACTACTTTACTCTCCACCTCAACCCATACTGTGGTCATTATATAAGATGGACTCCCTACTATACAACTCCTCCACAGATGTCTTACATCTTGTCTGACCTCTCCTCTACTATGTTGTGGCTCCTATCACATCTACACTCCTATACTCTGCTGCAGACATGCTCTCTGTGTATTCCTCAATGGGGATCAACTGCTGCTTATACATCCTGTTTATCATTGTTTGCCATATCCTGCATGTACAGCATGTAGCACAGATGGCCTGCTACAATGGCAAAGATGTTGGTTTTCTTGACATTTACCTTATAGGACTGTACAAAGTGCTATTACTTACTGCATACATCTTATATCTTGTTGCTCTTTTGTTGCTCTTTTGTCATGTACTCTCTTGCATCTTCATATGCTCTCTCTTTCTTATCTCAGGTAGTCTTTCACATGGGTTCATCTACATGACCCACATCATTCTGTTGAAGCATGATGTTTGGCATGGTGGTCACCTAAGTGAGATCACTCCATCTAAGGAGGAGAGAGATGTTGAACATACATGTGTTTACTATACTTTTTGTTTGGCTTTTACCCACTTGACATACACATACATGTACTTCTTACATCATGAACTATCTTCTTTTCTCACACAAGCCCTGCTTACTGTGTCAATATGACATGTGCCCCACACCTACACTACACCTCCTCAGATGTTCTTCATACTCATCTGAGTGAGTACTATACTTTCTTCTCCCCATCTTATTCTCATCTTGTCTACCTTCCTGCAGTGTCTCTCTACTGCATTGCGGCCTCTCTACCATTGTCCACACATCTTCACTATCTGCTGCAGCTATGACTGCAATGCATTTGTTGTTTGATCTACTAAATGCCATGGCTGTTGCCTGGTTCTTCTGGAAGGTCACCTGCCTATATGTTTGTTTACAAGAGAGAGTGGGCATGAGGAAAGAGAGATGGAAGAAAGGCCAAGATGGCCAAAAGACACAGTAGGATTGCAGAAGAGATGTAGGAAGAGAGTGTTAGGCAATCCATAGCTGAGGAGAGGACAGAGAAGTCTACTAAAGAGTAACAGAACCCTAAATACCTGTAAGAGATGTGCACAGACCAGCTGTGACTAGGGAGAAAGTGGTGCTGTCTCACTACTGACAGAGTGCAAGAGTATAGTAAAAGAGACTCAAAACACATATGATGTCAGATGATAAATGAGGAAGAGAATAGCACATCCAGATTCTCCTTCTGGGATTCCTTTTGTCTTTATAGTTAGAACTCCTCTGTGACACTACCATAGTTCTACTATATCTTCTTTCTTATTTTGCCCCCAAACCCCAGCACTTTCTATCATTGCTGAGGTGGGTTCTCAGTTGTGCACTCTTTCTCTCATCTCTGACAGCCTACCTCATTTCTGTGCAGTCACTCCATTGTCACTCCATTGTCACTCTACATTGAGCTCTGCATTCAAAATCAAATTTTCATTGACTACTTAGTTTCTCAGAAGACAGTGACAAGGTCACAGACAAGGATGATATGGAGGACTGTCTCCATTGCTGAAGATGGAAAGAGGCAGAGTAAATACTGGAAGAGACAGACAAAGGACAGAAGAAAGAG
Organism: Albatrellus ellisii; assembly: GCA_003314395.1. Classification (NCBI taxonomy): domain Eukaryota; kingdom Fungi; phylum Basidiomycota; class Agaricomycetes; order Russulales; family Albatrellaceae; genus Albatrellus; species Albatrellus ellisii. The sequence goes on from QLPN01007925.1 coordinate 14,002, forward strand.
AGATGTCCACTTATTATTACTATAAGACCCTTATATATATTAATATGTCACACACAGACCAGCTCACTAATAATGTAGGGGGCTTGTGTGCTGGAGTGAGTGGACAGCACAATTCAGGTAATCAACACACTGCACCATCATCTCACCTTTCTTGGCAAGGTGAATTCATTTAGGGGGGTGGTGGTGAAAATGACAGAGGACACTCTCAGACTGGAGTGGAGTCAGGGGATGGTGGTATGTAACAAATATAGCTGGCTATGAATATAAAGAGAGTGAGGCAATAGCCTACTAGCATGACATATAAAATGGTCTCCATAACAGGAGGACCAAAATGTACATGCAGGCTATGAAAGGCAATGGCAATGATGATATATGTGAGGGATAAGATGTAAGAGACCCCTAGCATGACTAGGGAGGCAGGCAGTCACATAACTGCAGTGAGTGAGAGTGAGAGTGAGTGCAGTAGGGTGACACAATGTAGTAAGAGTGCTGCAAGGGAGTGATAAGAGAGTATAGAAGTAGGATGAGGTGAGTACTCACTCAGACTGTGTATAAGATGTCTGAGGAGCTGTAGCATAGAGTGCCCATCTTATATAGTAATAGTAGGTAGAGTTGAAGTGGAGTGTAAGTAAAGGAATACAACTACTACTATAAGTGGAGGGACACACATCATCCCAGAGAAGTAAGTGGGGTGTGAGTGTGCTTGAAGATGTAAGCAGTCTGAGAAGAAGAAGTGAGTGTATGTAGTGTCATGTGTATGTATGGTTGGGTAAAGAGTATGTGTGCAAGGAATAGGGAGTGAGCTGAACAAAGTGGTATGATAGTATGCACATAATATTCAACACAAAAGAGGCAGAGTAAAGTGTAAGGACTGGCTGAGGCAGATGTGAGATCAATGCTGTGTTGAAGCCAAACAACTGAAGAAAGACTAAAACAAACAAAAAGGACAATTGTGCTTTGACTAGCAGATATCCCAGATGACCAGAACTGGGGAATATCACTAGGAGTCTTACAGTATATATAGTACTGTACTCTAGGGCAGGTCAATGAACTAGCAAAGGCTGCACAGTAAAGCTATAGATAGAGACCAATCATAAGTAGGCTGACTGATGTCCACAGTAAGTGTGAGAGAGCCAAGTGAGCATCCACAGTGATGGTGAGAGAATAAGTTATAAGTATCTCATAACTGGGCTGATCAGAGATCAGAATCATCAGCTGACAAAGACAGACAAGATGATGGTAAGACCATGAGAATCACTTTGATAGGTCAGGAGCAATAGAGAGACCTGTAGTAGTATAAATATATGGAAAATATGAAAAATGAAGAGAAAAATCAGGGGAATAAAAGGTGGCCTGACAGCAGGACTGGAGTGGGAAAGAGTAGAGAGAAGTCCACTTATTTCTATAATGTGCTATGCTACTACTCTAAATACAAACTGGGGACATGCACAGACCAGCTTATGTAAGAAGCTTGGGGCAAGGGTGCTGGAGTGAGTGAACAGTGCTCTGTGACAAATCAACAGTAGTCAGGCCAAATAAACAAAATAAACAAAAAGGGACAATATGCACTGACTAGCAGATATCCTAGATGATATTAGAAAGTAGAAGTTGTTGTTTGTTTTTCTTTGGCATGCTGTGCACTCCTTCTACCACCTGACTTACATGTGTCCAGGATACTTACTCTTATCTCCCACACTCTGTCACTCATGTGAGGTACATGCCATACTATACTCTCCAGCTGGTCTGTGCATGGTCTACTTAGGTACTTAGGGACTTCTACTAGGACATTATATACCAGTCAATGTCATAGTCTTTCTCCCTCATCATGTATTGGGGTACACTCCTTGTTTACACCTATTCTACCATCATGATGTTGCTTCTGTCAAAAAAATGGTGCTGTGGCAAATGGCATATAGCCCATAGTGAGATGAAGGTGGGCTTGCAGCCAGATAAAGATTAAGAGGAGCCAGAGGACCACAGTCCAAAGGCACAATATTTAAGAGATAGAAGACAATGTGTACAACAGAAGGGAGGTACACAGAGGAGAAAGAGAGCTGCACAGAGCAGGTATGTCAAATAGAGGAGAAGAGAGAAGGCATGTAGAGACCTACCTCAGTGATAGAGCAGAAGTGCTGGGGTATGAAGATGAAGAAAAGAGGATGATATGGTGTAGCAATGATAAGGTTCAAGGGGAGCTATGAATCACAAAAACAAAAGATGAAAAGAGAATGCCATAATGTGAAGTATATAAAACTGTGCAGCATACTGGCACCACACATAGCTGGAAAGAATGGGAAGATAGAGCAGAAGGAGAAACTAGAGATGTACTCAGTATGTATGTGTGTGTATACAGATCACAGAAACCAACAGCTTCTGGCCTTACTGGCCCTTCTTCTTTCACTCTACCCACTGTCACCCTTCTGTCCTCCTTGAGTGGAGTGACCTGGCCTAGGAGACTGCTGTGCTGAACATATGCACTTCATCAAAAGTAAGAGAGGAGAGACACTACTGTATCTAGCAGATATCACAGATGATTAGAACTGGAGAATACCACTAGGTGTCCTAAGGGTATATAGTACCAGTTGTAAACAGGCAGTGGGGCATGTAATTGCAAGAAAGGGCAGGAAGTGATGATGATCGCTATAGTAAGAGTATGGACCATAAGGTGCAGAGTAAGTGAACTCCACATTGTGGAGGAGAGAGATGAGACAAAGAAGAGGAGGAGCTAGTAGAAGAAGAGATGGTGCCAGATAAGAGGGTGCAGACAGAGATACTCAGCTACAAGTAGAAGAGCTGAGGTTGGAAGATGGGGGAAAGAAGAAAATATAGTAAAGATGAAATAGAGTTGTAGTGGCACTATAAAGTTGTAGACAAAGAAATGATCAAGAGTAGAAAGAAGAAGGAGTGGAGATAATGACATGTAGATGAGATAGAAACTGTTTGCACAGATATGAGCCAACTAAGAGGAGGAGAACACAAGTGGTGTAGGCAATAGTGAGGGTGTGGTGGTAAGTGGTGTGAGTGAGGTCACAGAGTGGGGAGATGCAGTACAACATGTTGTATAATGCCATAGAGTAGTAAGAAAGTGGGGGGTGTTGTCAGGCCACTATTATTCTCCCTATTTTTCTCTATTTTCTTATACCTTTATCATCATAGATCTTACAATTGCTCCTGATCTATTGAAGCAATTCCCATGGTCATGCATTCTTTCTCTTCATCTTTATCTGTAAGACGGTAGTCCTACATATCCCTGTAAGGGAGACCGGCATGCACTAGACTAAGGATCACTCCAAAGAATAGGATTTGCCAGCCATAACAAGCTGGAGTATATTCATAATACTACAGCTACTTATATACTAAGGTAAAGTACGCACAGACCAGTGCAGTACTCTAGGGTAGGCAGCTACAGTAAATACCCGCAGTGTACTATGACATCATGCACAGCATGGGTGCACCTAGAAGAGAGGCAGTAAAAGGAGAGTAAGTAGATAAAGATCTAGATTAGATCTGATAGACTGAAAGGAAAGAAGATCTAATCTAATCTGATCTAAAGGAAAAGTAAAAGAAAGTAAAAGTAAAAGAAAAGACTAAATGCTCCAATAAATCGAAGCCTGACATTATCAACCAATGACACATATGTCATCTGATCTCTGATCGGCCTGTTCTATCTTTAGTTATACTTCCTTTTCTCACACTTACTGTGTATGCTCACCAATCCTTCTCACACCTGCTGCAGAGTATCACCAATCATTCTCACAGTTGCTGTGGAGCCTCAGTCAGCACTGACGTGTCCCCTCTATTATTAGATATGATGTCGTTACTTTACTTTCTCATTCTCTGGCCCTATACTGTACTGCATGGTCTGTGCACACTCTAGGGTACTATATATACATAGGACTCCTAGCGGTTTATTCCCCAGTTCTGATCATCTGGGATATCTGCTAGGTACAGTACTCTTCTTTCCTTTTCTTTACTATATGCTAATACATCTGGGATATCCACTAGTCAAAGTGCAATTGTCCTTTTTGTTGTTTTAGTATTCTTCCTTAGTTGTTCAGCTTTGATGTAGCATTGGCCTCACAGGCGTAGTATAAGTAGTGCACTCTGAACTAAGTTCAGGCAGAGTATAAACATGGGGTTGTATGTGGGGATGTAGTATGTGCTACACAAACATGGTGTGGTGATGTAAGTGGGGTTAGAACGTGTGTCAGTAAAGACATAAAGAAGACATATAGTGGTGTAAGTGGAGCGAAGCTGAACAATTACTGTGGATATTTCCAACAGAAACAAGATAAGATAATAAGATATAGAGAAGATGCTCAGTGGCATGATACTAGATGTATTTCCAACAGGGCAGGAGATAATGATTGGGAGAGCTACAAGAAGGACAACTAAGTCCAGAGTGAAATATATGAATGCAGGCATAGGCAGATGAAGAAGATGAAGAAAAGTGAATAGATTGTAGATGTCCACATGATGCACAGAGTGAGGAGGTGGAGGGAAGAGAGAATAAAGCAAGCACAGCCAAGAGTAGACAAGAGCAGAGCCAGATGATGAGTAAGCTAACTACACAGTGGAAAGCTCTTTGACCTTAAGATGACAAAGGGGAAAGACTAGATATAGAGACAAAAGTATAGACTTGTAGCAGAGCTACAAAGACTACAACAAAGAGACAACTCAAAGAGGAATGAAGTGCAGAGCCAAATAGATGGTAAAGAGATAAGATGGAGATAAGGTGAGATGAGATCAAGGTAGTGCATACAGAGATAAGAACATATATAGAGAAGGACTGCTCAGCAGTGTAATAGGTAGATGATTTCCAACAAAATAACCCCACATGGTGGGATCAATGACAGATAGGGGAGAAAGGATGAGGTGATGGCTAGTGATGATGAGGGCATACAGTGTGTAGACAGAGGAGAAAGACAAGGACAAGTGCACTAGGAGGGCCAGGTATGCTAGACTAGAAGAAGAGGGGTAGCACTGCTAGAGACCTACCTCAGCTAGATGTAGAAGAGCTGAGGTGGTATGGCAATGATAAGAAGAAGATATAGTACATGTGAGATAAAGTTGAATCTGAGCTCAAACTGTAAGTACAAAGATAGGGACAAAAGAGGAAAGAAGAGATTTAAGACCAGATAAAGTGGATGAGATAAGATGAAGATGAGATATAAAAAAGATAAGATATAGAAGAGATGAGATAGCACATACAGTGTGGTCAGCATTGTGTGAAGACAATAAAGTCAACACCAGTAATGTAGGGCAGGCTCTAGGAGTTGTCAGAGCTGCACAGTCATATGGTAAGTACTAACTGTGAGCACAGGAATGAGCAGACACCAAGGATGTAAGATAGCATGATTGTGATTGCTGCAGAAATGTGGTAAGTGGTGTGGCAGTAGGGGCCACAGAGTGGAGAGAGAGAGTTAGACATCATAAAGTGTATGTGCAGGTCATGGCAGGCAAGGACAAGTGATACTATTATGAGCAGCAAGGTAAATGTATCCCTGTATGTGCAGGCATGGGCAGGCAACAGATAGAAGTAGTATTGACAGCAACATGGAAAGTGGATCCCCAAATGGGGAGAGAACAGACAGCATGCCTGCAGTGTGATGAGAGAAGGCAAGTGCAGTAGGCAATGCCATGTAGCAAGAGACAGCTGCAGAGACTATAAGTATGAGTGAAGATGGGGAGTTGTAGGGTACTTACTCAGACTGGGTAGAGAGATGTCTGAGTAGTTGTGATATAAGTGCCCATCTTATATATGGTATGTAGCAGTAGAGTTGTAGCAGAGAGTAGAAAGTAGAGTACAACAACTACTATGTATGGTAGGGACATGCATTGTCTGGAGTGGGGAGTGGAGTGTGAGTGTGCTCAGAGATGTAAGCAGTCCAAGGAGGAGAAGTGTGTTTGTGAAGTGTCATATACATGTACTGATATGTAAGGAGTACATGTATAGGGAATAGGACACAAGCCAAATGAAATAGTATTATGGGGAGAGGGCAGCTAGCATGGCTGCAGCAGATATAGATGGTTGCCAACACAAGGTAGTGGGGCAACATGGTAAGAGTATGCTGCAGGGTAGGTGTGAGAGAGAATATAGGATGGGGTGGAGAGTACTCACTCAGACTAGATGTAGAACATCTGAGGAGTTGTAAAGTAGGGTACCCATCTTATATAGTAAGTGTAGGTAGAGTTGTAGTGGAGAGTGTATTGTAGAGTACAACAACTACTATAGGAAGGAGGGATGCACATCATCCCAGAGTGAGGAGTGGGTACTCAGACATAGAAGAGTGAAAGTGTGTGGTAATGTAATGTACATAGTAAGTGTTGATGTGCAGATGATCAGCACAATGGTTGCCTGAGGCTGAGGCACTCCATTCAAGGAGGCAAGAGGGAGAGGGTGTGAACACACAGGGAAAAAGCCCAGAAAGAGATGTTACAACACTGACATAGTGCAGAATATAGTAAGAGGGAGTGTAGATGCTAGTACAGTGAGGGAGAAGATGTAGAACTCAACTAAATATTAGTGTCCCTAATTGTGTACCTATATACATAAAGATGCAGCACACAGACCATGCTTATGTAATAAAGTGTGGGGCACAGGTGCTGGAGCAAAGAGCAAAAACATGTGTCAACAGTAAGTAGGTAATGTATATGTGCAAGGAGAGAGATGAATGAATAGGGTATAGTACACACAAAATAACTTCAACATAAAAAACATCTAAGGAGACTGCAGAAAGTGGGGATGAAGTTTATGTAGTGTGTGAGATAGAGTTTAAGCAGAGTGTGAATATTTGGTATGAGAATGTAGTGAAGGAGATGTGTGTGGGTGGGAAGTTGGTAAGATAGGATGTAAATTGATGATATAATAAGTATGTATATTGAGTGTGTAAGAGGTTGGCTGAGTGAAAATATGTAAATCTCCAACACTAACCAATAACCAAAGGCCCTCATATGACAATGAGTAAGGTCCACAGTAGGTGTGAGAAAGATTGGTGATACTCTGCAGCAGTCATGAGAAAGCTGAGTGAGCATCCACAGTCCAGATGGGAAAAGAGTTATAAGTATCTCATAAACAGGCTGATTGAAGATCAGATGAAAAACATGTCATCAGCCAATGAATCCTGATATGATAAAAGAAATACTGAATAGATCACTTCACTAGATCAAGAGCAATAATAAGATCTGTAATGATATAAATATAAGGAGAATATGGGAAAATTGAGGAGAATAATAAGCAGCCTGACATCTTCTGCATCTGCCTCTTCCCCCCCTTCCCCAGCAAATTGTTTTTGTAGTATGTACTACTTCCTAACCTATCCCAAACCTGATTGCACAAAATGATTACATATTATGATTACATATTATGGTTACATAATGTGATTGCATAATATGATTGCATGATGTGATTACTTAATATAAAACATTTATGAAACATGCTTACATAATTCACAAATAACTACATAATATTCTTATGTAAGGTGATGTCATCCTTTTTCAAGCCACTCCCACTGTGTAGCAGCTGGCCTGAGCTTCCTGTTGAATATCTATATCTATAAACAATGCTGAGTATCTCTACATCTTCTTATCTCATCTTATCTTCATCCATCTCTACATCTCATCTCATCACAATCTTTATCATAATAGTTGTCATTGTTCCCTGCCCTCTCCCTTGCAAATACTTTTGGCTATGTCTTTGTCTTTGACTTTGTAGCTCCCCTTTAACTCTATCTGTGTCTTACTATATCTTCTCTTTCCCCTTTGTTGTTTCTGTTCACAATTATATGATAAGAAAGCTACTCCTTCCTTTTTTGTCCTTGTACTGTACACACACATGTTGGAATCCATCTGTTTACTATGCCACTGAGCAGTTCTTGTTGAATATTTTTGTGTGCACAATATTTTCATTCAGCTTCTCTCCTAATGCACATACAATTACCTACTCATTACATGTACATGCACTACCTACACCTTCTCCTTGGACTTCACCTCCACTGACTTGTCCAAACACTCACACTCCACACACTTGTTGAAACCAGTATGTACACTATGACACATTCGTTCAGCACTGCTTCATAGCACACCTCTTACCTACCTCATACATACACCACCTCCTGCTCCTCAGACCTCCCACACCACTTACTTTTCTGGGATGATGCGCATACCTCTACGTATAGTAACTGTTATTCTTTACTTACAAACCCTGCTCCAACCTCACCAACACTTCACTATATAAGTAGGGATTCCACTACCATCTCCCTCAGATGTCTTGCTTATCTGTCTGAGTGAGTACACACCTATCCCATCTTATACATCTCTCATATCTTCCTTGCAGCATATTTGAACCACATCACACTACCTCACTGTACTTGTGACCTCTACCACTCTACTGCAGTGATGCCACTGCCTGTATCACTCATCACCATGAGCTTCTCATACCTGCTTACACTCATATACATCATAGTTGCAACCACCTCCCATATCCTGTGCACACAACACTTCTCCAGGATGATGCATGTCCCTCTCTTTATAGTAGTTGTTGTACTCTTTAACTCATACTCTGCCTCAACTCTACTTACCTTTACTATATATGATGGACTCTCATACCACCTTTACTCAGACATCTTCCATCCTGTCTGAGTAAGTACTTCACTCCTCCATCTCCACCACTACCTCACAGCCTCTGCAGCAGTCTCTATCACTTGGTGTCTCCCTACTACTTACTTCACCATCTTAGTCATCATCTCCATGGTTCCCCTCACCAACACAACCCAACTCCCCAAAACACATATCCCCACTCTTGACAGTGCTAGTAACTACTGTTGACAATACCATGTGTACCACTATAATACTATAATATCATTCAGCTTCCTCTGCTATACACATACCTCTACCCCTCAGACTTCCTACAAGTCTGAGCACTACCCACTCCATACATATTTCTCGACAATGCACGTCCCTCCTTCTTATAGTAGTTGTTGTACTTCACTTACACTCTCCACCCCAACTCTACTACACACTCACTATATAAGATAAGCACTGTACGCTACCAGCTCCTCAGACGTCCTACTTCCATGTCTGAGTGAGTACTTTCCCATCTTATTCTCACTATGCCTACCTTACTGCTCCCCTGCAGCTCTCCCTTTACCACATATGGCACATGCTGTGTCCATATTCTCTCTACCACTGCAGATATGCTCCCTGCTCTCTTTATGCTGCTCAATGCAATAACCATCATATCAGTTCTTATTGCCTGCCCAAGCCTGTGCTCACAGGTTATGGGCCCTGCCCAGTGCATGGCAGGCTCAGTCAACACCACCCACTTCACCATCATCATTCTATTCACACTCATACAAACCACCAATGCTGTATCCCTACCAAAAACCACTATACCAATGCTAGACAGCGCCTCCAACTACAAAACCTGGTCCACACTCATCAAAAAATGCCTTACTCATCACAGGGGTCTGGAAAGCAGTCATCACTGACAAGCCAACCCCTAAGTATCAGAAGGTCATAGAAACAGAGATGCTTCCAAGTGGAGAAGTGTGGACTCGTACACATGAAGACAAGGAGGACATCATCAACAACGAAGAAAGAAACCTATGGGACAAAAATGACAATCTAGCAACAGCCTTTATAGGCCTGTATGTTGGTCCCTTATGCCTCCATCTCATCTCAGATGAAAATACCACCTCTCAGAACTGGTCACTGCTAAAAGTTGAATATGGCATGCTGGGCACCATAGCAACTTTTACCAAACTATGAGAAATCCAGACATTTAAGTTTAACAAACACTCATCTTTCATCACACAGATTGACACACTCAAGCTTGTGCAAATTCAGCTTGCAGATAGTGGATGCACCATCTCGGACAATGACTTCGCAATCATCATGCTCACAGCACTCCCACTGTCCTGGTCTAATGTAGTCTCTGCCTACATCACATCTAATGACTCCCTTGATGACATTACACCAGAAGACATGCATGTGCAAATAATTGACAAATCTGACCACCTCACTGGAACCTCAGGTTCCATTCTATCAGTTGTGCAGTGCCTGCATGGCCTCATGGCACCTTTCAACAACCTCACATCTCCTTCCACCTCCTCCAGCTTAACTTCCCATGGCAAGCCAAAACTCAATCATTACACATGCACAAAATGTGGTCCTGGAGGACACTTGGACAAATACTGCTGGATTCTGCACCCAGAGAAGAAAAAGGATAGGGGGACCACTGCTAAGTCTACCACTACCATAAACACCGTTGTCGTTGATCCTCCACCTCCTGTACCTCTGAGTATCACTACATCACTTAATATGATGGGCACTGATGCCACAACTTTGTTTTATTTCGATGTGAGTGGCTCATGGATGCTTGATAGTGGTGCATCAGACCACATCAGTCCGCACCCACAAGACTTCATCCCAGGCTCTGTACAAAATGTCCCAGGAATGATATGCCTCAGAAACAACTCTATGATCCCATACCTAGGAATCGGCAACATTGAAGCCACCACCATTGTCAAAAAAACAACATGAAAGATAATCCTTCAAAACATATTATACACCCCAGAAGCCAGCTTGCATTTCATATCCATCACTCAACTTACAGATAAAAACCTCCATGTCACATATGAAAAACAGCAATGCCATATAATCACACAAGATAACACAACCTGCATGGTCGGACATAAACACAATGGCACATACTGGTTACAACTCTCCATCACATCCTCATCTGCCCTCGCATCACTCTCAACAGTCAAACCATCCTATAACATATGACACACCTGCTTTGCACATGCTAACTACCAAGCCATACAAAAACTTGCAACTAGTGTAAACGGATTCACAATCGACACAAACCAAAAGGTTACCACTCCATGCAAAGGGTGCGCAACTGGAAAAATATCATGAAAGCCATTTCACAAATCTTTGAAACATGCCTCCCAAACACTCGACCTCATACACAGTGACTTAGTGGGACCCATGGGTATGGTGTTGATGCAGGGATTGTTATACTTCACCTCATTTATAGATGACTACTCTGGACATGCGGTCACCATTGCACTATCACATAAAGATCAACTCTCAGAAGCCCTCACTTCCTTCCTGTCTTGGGCTGAAACACACACTGGGTGAAAACTCAAGACACTTCGAAGTGATCATGGAGGTGAGTATGTGAACTCTACAGTATGGGGCATACTACAGCAAAACAGAACCACACACAACCTCACCACACCATATTCGCCAGAACAAAATGGCTGCACCAAAAGATGGAACAGAATGGTAATCAATTCTACACTAGCACTACTCCATGGCACTTCCATCTCCAGAGGTTTCTGGGAACACACACTACAGGTCTCTGTACTCATATACAATTGCACACCTCAACATGCACGCAACTGGACAACACCCTACCAGCTCTGGCACAATGGCCACACACCCAACGTATCGTATCTATGAACATTTGGTTGTCTAGCTTATGTTGTGACTCCTGCTGAGCAACAGAGCAAACTTGACCCATGTGCAAAACTGATGACCTTCATTGGGTATGAACCCGGATTGAAGGCATGGAAATTCTGGGACCACTCAACCCACCATGTCGTCATGTCTTGTGATGCAGTTTTTGATGAGTCTTCTTTTCCATTCACTCCACCACAACTCCCACTCCAGTCTCGCCACTGCAATTACATGGACCTGCATTGCCTGTAATGCCACCATCCATTGCACCACCTGTGCCCATGCAAATGCATGCAACATGTTTCTCTGACCACACACCAGCAGTTGTTATCCCTCGTGCTGGATATGATGCTGATACAGGACGAGGATGTGCACACCACACCACACTATCTGGTGAGATAGAACCCACATTTACTATACTGAGCCCTGTCACACCAGCACCACCACCCTCTTCACCAACTGGTACCCCCTGCACTGAACATACCACACCACCACTTCAGCCATGGCAATCCACTCGCATCACATGTCTGCCCACACACTACAGTGACAGTGTATATGGTGAACATACATACACTGACATTCTGCAGGACCAATCAGATGATGAAAGTGACATCTTCAACACACCCAGCACAGGACCTTCCTTATCAGCACTCCTTGCTGCCACATCCTCCTCAGGTGACCCCATCACCCTACATGAAGCCTGTTACGAGGCACTTGCTTTGGCACCTCATAACGCATTTTCTTTTTTCTTTTTCTTTTTCTTTCTTTTACTTACTAGTAAAGTGTAGTAATTATTACTACAAGTGTGAGCTTAGCTCCACTTTACTTGGTAAGGACTCATCTTTTCCTTTTCTCCTTTATAGTACTTAAGTATTTACATACTTAAGTGTGAGCATAGCTCCAGGTACTATATTGGACTTATCTTTTTCTCCTTTATCTTTCATTTATTTATTATAACATTTACTTGCTAAGGACTATTACTATACAATTAGCAAGGACTCTCCTTTCTCATCCTTATTTACTTTTGTTTATCTCATGTTCATTTTGTGCTTGTGGCTGAGCCACTTACATCACATGGACGCGTACTTACTGCGCTATACTGCATAACTGTACTATAGTTAGATCACTAGTCTTGTATAAATAGTTGACAGACTGGCGGTCTTAAACCCCAGTCTTGTCAACTTTGCAATCTAGGGATTCTCCTTATACTGTGCTTGACCTAAGCTCGTTACAATCTCGCTCTACTCTCTCAGAACTAAGTCTAAGAATTCTAAGTCACTAAATGTCGCTAAGACATCTTACAACTCGTCACTCTGGATTCTTGTATCGTTATTGGTGGAATCATCCTCATAACCATATCATTAATCCCGATCTTTATCGTCATCAGAAACCTCTATTATGAGCATCAAACTCAGATCCAAACTCTGGTTACCAGGAGTAACATTATAGACCTTCCCTAAAAAAACCGTCCAATAGGACGCTTTTAGCAAAGCCTGTGCTTCCCCTGATGCTGCGGAATGGGACAGCGCATGCCAACACAAACTCACGATGCTTGACAGTATGGGAATGTGGACACTTGTTGACCTACCACCCAGCCACACAGCAATCCCCAACAAGTGGGTATTCAAATTAAAGAATGACAGAAGGTATCACATGTGTCTTGTGGCTAAGGGATTCAAACAGGTACCAGGCATCAACTACGACCAAGTTTTCTCCCCAGTTGCTAGGTTCAAGTCACTCCAATTTCTATTCACCCTTGCCACTGCCCATGACTGGCATATACACTCCATGGATGTTAAAAGCACATTCCTCAATGGCAACATTGATGAAGAACTATACATGCAACAACTGGATGGTTTTGAGATCCCAGAGCTTGTGAGCAAAGTATGTAAACTGCACAAGTCCATCTACAGACTCAAGCAAGCCACACACCAATGGAACACCAAAATGGATCAATCACTAGGAACCCTGTGACTATCTCGAATTGCCTTGGATGGAGGTCTCTACATCAGACAAGGCCAGGGCTCCTTCCTATTTCTGATCCTCTACATTGATGACATTACCATCATTGGAAGCAGCCTCATGGAGGTTCTCGAACTCAAAAAGGCCTTGGCTGCTGCCTTTGACATGACAGATCTGGGTGAAACCATGACTTATCTGGGACTGGAAGTATCCCATGACTGCACATGTCAGATGCTTACCCTATGCCAGTCGCAATATATCACCACAGTGGTCACACGCTTTGGCCTGGTGGGATGTAATCCAGTCCACACTCCACTGCCTCCCTCTCTTGCCCTAGTCCCATTCCAAGGGACTGCCAGTGCATCTGCCTGCATGCTGTACCAGCAAGTCATCGGCAGCCTAATGTATGTGGCAGTTGTCTCACAACCTGACATTGCCTACGCTGTCAATATGTTGGCCCAATACACTGCCAACCCCATGCTGGACCACATTGCCACCATGAAGCACATCCTACAATACCTCACAGGAACCACCACACTGGCCCTCTCGTACAATGGCATGCTGAACACCAACATCACAGCACATTCTGACTCCAACTGGGTGTCATCCCTTGCCAATCATTGTTCCACCAGTGCGCACATCTTCTTCCTATGCAGCGGTGCTATTGTGTGGTCTTCACAGCACCAGCACATTGTCTCACTCTCCTCCACTGCCACTGAATATATTGCCCTGTCACAGACTGCTGAGCAGGCCATGTGGTACAATTACCTGATGTCAGACTCCTACCACTGACTTTATTCCCTACCATTATTATTTCTTTCTTTTATTGTTTCTCTTTAGATCATCTGATAAGATAAGATCTTCATCTTATCTTTTACATCTTATCTTGTTGGATATCTTACTTACTGTTGTTTTGGTCTTCTCAGGGTTGTTCCCACAGATGCTGCACATCTGTCAGCAGTACTCACACACATGCTGTGCTTCTAGTTACTGTAGACCTGCCCTTAGGTACTGTGCCTGGTCCATGCGCATGTTCTAGTACTATAAGTAGATAGGTAGCTAGATGCTTGTTACAGCTGGTTCATCCCCCTCTTCTTAGTCTGAGTCCTCTCATCCCTTGGACTAGATCCAGGGCAGCTCCCAGTAAGCCTGTCCAAAGGAGAGCAGGGATACATTGGGAGTCGGTGGTCTCACACTACAGATGTCCGCCATAGGCTTGACGATCCTGACACCTGATGCATGAGCTTGGTATCCTGCTTGCACTTCCAATCCCATTTTTTGGCAACAACAAGGGGTCCATAGACCTTGCCAACAACCCTGTTGTTGGCTGTGGCACCAAGCACATTGACATCAAACATCACCATATATGGGAGTGCATCACAAATGGCATCATTGCCCTGTTGTGCCTGCTGTCAGCATCTGTCATTGCAGACTGCCTCACCAAAGCACTGCCACACATGGCCTTTGAGGAACAGCACACTGGTCTGGGACTGGTTTTTACCGCTGCACCAAACAAGGGGGACTGTTTACAATACCATGCGTACCACTATAATACTATAATATTGTTTGGCTTCCTCTGCTATACACACACCTCTACCCCTCAGACTTCCTACAAGTCCGAGCACTACCCACTCCACACATATTTCCAGACAATGCATGTCCCTCCTTCTTATAGTAGTTGTTGTACTTCACTTACACTCTCCACCCCAACTCTACTACACACTCACTATATAAGATAAGCACTGTATGCTACCAGCTCCTCAGATGTCCTACTTGCATGTCTGACTCTCCCTTTACCGCGTTGATGAGCATCATGCACACATAATGCCAGAAAACAACCATCAGCAACATCAGGCGAACACAGTGACATTAACATGCTGCACATGACAATCATCCACAGTTGCTGTAATCACTCATTCACACAGGCATTGGAAAACAATACCAGGTCAGCTGACAAGGGATAGGATGAATAGGCTGAGGCATGGTCTAGACCAGTTGAAGTAACTATGGAGGCACAAGTTGTGCAGTCAGCATTTGGTGTGATCAATGCTATTCCACTTTTGCTCATCTGATATAGTATGATACTTTATTTGCTCACTTCCAGACTCCACTTCATTTCAAATATCCCTATGATCAGCCCTGTACTGTAAAATTTCTGTTGTGTTTTGTTGTGCTCCAGTCTTGGAGCTAGGCTTGTATTTAGATAGTGCATTGCCTGTCAAAAATGAGCAGATTTCCCCTGCCCTCGATTTGACTTCTTCTCCTGTCTGAGTCCATAATCAAAAAGTGTGTATAGACCTTCCCCCCACATGTCCCATTATCGAGAAAAGTGCACATTCCCCATAAGTCGTGTCTATCATTGCATTGCATAGCATTCTCCATTGTGTTCTCCATTGCATTCTCCATTGCGTTGTGCTGTGTTGTGTTCTCTACTGCATCATGTTTTGTTTCCATTACATTGGATTCTCTATTGTGCTCCCCTTTGCATCATATTGCATCTGTCTTATCATGTCATATCACCGGTTTGTTACCCAAGTTGCGTTCCTCTTGTAGCTCTAGTCGAGTTGCACTATCGTGCTTATCACCCTTAACTACTAATCCTCTCTACTTTGGTGTCTAGAGAACCTTACAGCTTGCACCCTCCAGCAATTGCTGTGGTTGTGGTTACTTTTCCCCTTCAGCCTGGCACAGCACATATCAGCATATGGCACATGCTGTGTCCATATTCTCTCTACTGCTGCAGATATGCTCCCTGTCAGGCCACTATTATTTTTCCTATTTTTCTCTTCATTTTTCTCTATTTTCTTACACCTATATCATCATAGATCTTGCAATCACTCCTGATCTATCAAAGTGATTCCCATGGTCACATACTCTTTCTCTTCGTCTTTATTGGCCGATGACATGTATGTCGTCCAATCTCTGATCAGCTCATTCTATTTTTAGTTGACTCTTTTTCTCACACTCACTGTGCATGCTCACCAATCTCTCTCACACCTGCTGTGGAGTATCACCAATCACTCCCACAGTTACTGTGGAGCCTCAGTCAGCACTGACATGTCCCCTCTATTATTAGATATGACATCATCACTTTACTTTCTCATTCTCCAGCCCTATACTGTACTGCATGGTCTGTGCATGCTTTAGGGTACTATATAAACATAGGACTCCTAGCGGTTTATTCCTCAGTTCTGATCATCTGGGATATCCACTAGGTACAGTACTCTTCTCTCCTCTTCTTTACTATACACTAATATATCTGGGATATCCACTAGCTTAAGCACGATTGTCCTTTGTTTTAGTCTTTCCTCAGTTGTTCAGCTTCAGCTTGCGTCGGCCTCACACTCCCTGCTCTCTTTATGCTGCTCAATGCAATAACCATCATATCAGTTCTTATCGCCTGCCCAAGCCTGCACTCACAACTACAAGGTGTGGTCCACCTTGGTAAAGAATGTTGAAGGTTGATTGGTGTGCACACACATATATATTTTGTTTGGCTCCACCTATACTGCTTGTTTGGCTCCACCCATACTGCTTGCACATGTATCACTTATGCACCATATACGTACAACTACTTACATTCACTCCTCAGACTACTTACTGCACCTCTGAGAGCTCTCACACCACTCATCACCCTGGGACAATGCACATCCCTCCACATAGGGTAGTTGTTGTACTTCACCTCACCAACTCTGCCCCAACTCTACTGTACTTCGCTATATAAGATGGACACCCATATCACAACTACTCAGACATTTCACCACTATGTCTGAGTAAGTACTTTACTTCTCCCCATCTTCACCCACTCTCATGATATCTCTGCAGCAGTCTCTTACTGCCTGGTGTTGCCATACTGCACTCACCTTTCTCATACCATGCTGCAGATACACTAACCACCATCATATCAATCATATTTCTGCTTTCTGCCTGCCCAAGCCTGCACAAACAAAGAATGCCCTTGTTGTCATGGGAGTTTGGAAGGTTCTAACCATCAGCAAACCCACTCCCTCATACAAGAAGATCACTGAAACTGTTGGACTTTGTCTGGTTTTTATGCCACTGAGCAGTTCCTTTCTTATATCTCTCCATTTACACCTTTATCTTTCCATCTATCTCATCTATACTTTATCTCCACATCATATTATCTACTATCTGTGGCTGTGCTCTTACATCTATATCTGGCCATGCTCTTCTTCTACTGCATTAGGCAGCATCTTTGTCTTACTCTTTAGAGCAGAGCTATAACTTTATAGCTTCATCTCTATATCTACTTTTGCCCTGTTGTCTCTTTCTACTCTCTAAGTCTTTCCACAGTCTGGAAAGCATCTTTTACCCACTCTGCACCCTCATGTCTGGCATCATCTCCCCCATGGCTGTGCTCTTTACCCTTCCCCTCAGTCTCTTCTTTCCTACTGTGCAATCAACTCTTGCTGTTCTCTTCATTGCACTTGCCTGCCCAGTCCTGTTTCAACAGAAACAACAACCAATGCATCTGGCAAAATGACATCAACCTGGCACTGGGACAAAACCACAGTCCTAAACCAAGAACAAAGAGATAAGTGGGATGAAGATGATTATATAGCCACAGCATACATAGGCCTATATGTTGGTCCAGCACACATCCACTTGGTTTAGACACCAACACTGCCTCATGGAACTGGGATGTCCTGAAGAACAAATACAGGAGCCCAGGGGCTATGGCCACATTTGCAAAGCTGTGCAAAATCCAACTTTTTAAATTCACATCTAACACCATGTTTACTGTGCAAATTGATGTACTCAAGCTTGCATGCATTCAACTATCAGACAGTGGCCACACCATTAGTGACAATGATTTTGCCTTAATGATGCTTGTGGCATTACCTGACTCCTGGTCAAATGTTGTATCAGCCTTTCTAGCAACACAGGATGACCTCAATGACATTGCACCAAAAAGTGTCCATGTGCAGATCATCAACAAGAGTGACCACCAGAGTGGAAACTCTGGCTCCATCCTCACAGTTGTGCAGTGTGCCAGACCCTCTAATACTTCCTTCTCACCTGTGACCTCCACTGGACTCACATCCCATGGGAAACCCAAACTTAATCAGTATACCTGCACTAGGTGTGGTCCTGGAGGACACAGCAATGACTTCTTCTGGATCTTGCACCCAGAGAAAAAGAGGGAAAGGGGTTCTGGTTCAAACAATACTAAGTCTGTTGCTGCTGTCATTGCCAATCCACCACCTGTACCTGTTGGAATATGTGTGTTTTTCATTCAGCTCCACCTTATTACATGTCTCCATTACATCTTACCTAACACACATAACCCACTTATACCACCAAACCCATGTTCTAACAACATGTTCTGATAACTCACTTTACATGCTCCACTTAAACTCAATCCCACTTGTTGGAAATGTCTATGGTATTCATTCAGCTCCTCTTCACTTACACTGCTATACATCTTCTTTACATCTTTCTGACACACATCCAACCCACTTACACCACAACAAACATGTTCTTACACATGATAAACAAACCCATATTCTATACTCTGCTTGAACTTAGTTCAACATGCACTACATATACTGACACCCCCACTTTCTTACTACTATTAGACATTCACAGAATGTATAGCCATGCATCCCCACTCTGTAGCTTAGGCTACACCACTTATCTCTTTGTCTTTGCTGCAATCAACACAACCCTTTCCTTCTTCTTTAGTGTTGGATCACTCCTGTGCAGACACCACTCACACTACATAAACTGACTCCCCCACTTTCTACCACTCTTAGATGTTTTCTGTAAATGTCTAACCATGTTAACCCACTCTGGGGCTTTTGCCTCACCACTTATTATGTCTCCCTTGCTGCAATCAACACCACATTCTCTCTCCTTGTCACCATTAGCTCATTCCTGTGCAGACAGTACCACCAAATGCATCTATGTTGAATATGATGGCCACCCACCCAAGCGCTTTATTCTATTTTGATGCCTGAAATTACTGGATGCTTGACAGTGGAGCAAGCAACCACATCAGTCTGCACCCCACTAACTTTGTCAAAGGATCTGTTTTAAACACCCCCAGCACCATCGGACTGGGAGACAACACTATGGAATATTTAGGTATCAGGACAGTTGAAGCTACCACAATGGTTGAAGGGAATTCACAGTGAATTACCCTTCAATGTGTTCTGTATGCCCCATGTGCCAGCTCTTGATTTCTATCCATCCTGCAACTGATGGCAAAGGGCCTACAAGTCACCTACACAGCACAGACATGCCAAATTTTCAACAACACTACAACACTTGCAATAGGGACACCTCATGGTGGCACATATTGGCTGTCACTCAACATCTTGTCCAACTCCTCCCTGGCATCACTAGCAACAGTCAAACCATCATATGTGATATGGCACCACCACCTTGCACATGCACCTCACACACTGTTACTCAAACTATGAGAAAAGGAGAATGTCAAGGGGTTCAATGTTGAAACCATGAGTTGACCTATCCACAACCCCTGTGATGGCTGCACTGCTGGAAAGCTCATGTGACAGCCCTTTCACACCTCCTCCAAACACACAGTGCACCCACTTGATCTTGTGCATTCTGACCTTGTGGGGCCCTTATGTGTCCAGTCATTGCAGGGTTCACATTACTTTGCTTCATTTATTGACAATTTCTCTGGGCACACTGTAACTTTCCCTCTCACATAAAAAGATGGATTTTCACACACACTTACTGCCTTCATGTCATGGGCTGAGACTCAGTCTGACCAAAACTCAAAGTGCTTTGCAGCAACTGAGCAAGCCAGCATTGTTCACCAATTAACATCTCTGTACTCTCTGGCACAAAATGGCCACACTGAGAGATGGAACCAGATGGTGATCAACTCAATGCTGTCCCTGATGCATGCATCATGCATGTCAGAAGGCTTCTGGGAGTACATTTTGCAGGCCACAGTCCACATATATAATTGAACACCACAACACACATGGAACTGGACAAGCCCAGTGCAGCTATGGTCCAATGGCCACATCCCAGACATCTTGTACTTCCATATGTTTGGATGCCTTGCTTACATGGCTACTCCTGCAGATCATCACACAAAGCTTGACCTGCATGCAATGCTGATGGTATTTATTGGATATGAACCTGGATCCAAGGCATGGTGTTTTTGGAATTGCACAGCCCATAGGATGGTCATGTCCTGTGATGCTGTGTTTGACAAGCTGATTTTTCCTCTTCATCTGCAACCTCCTCCCACAGGACCTCCTCTACTGGTGATGTTGCTTCCTCTACCTGCTGATGACACCTCATTGAGCTCAGATTCTGATGACTCAGGCATGGACAATCACACAGAGTCCACAGTGCCTGCTGCTCCTGCTGTCACTACCACAGACACTATGGCTGTGGTTGCCCCCACTCCATCTCTGCCACCCATACCACCTGCCATGCCTACATTGCCTCCCTGAATGCATGGCCTGTCTTTACCAGTTACACCTCCATCCATTGCACCACTGGTACTGACCTGCACATGTGCTACACAATTCTCAGACCATGCTCCAGGAATCATTACCCTGCATCCAGGATATGACAGAGATGGCAGTAAGGGGTGCACATGTTGCACCACTTTGTCTGGTGAGCCAGAGCCTATCTATGCAGATCTAGGCCCTGTCACACCAGTGGTACCTCCATCCTCTCTGACAACCACACCAGCACTTGCAGAGCCTATCACACCAACACCTCCTCCATGTCACTCCACATGCACTGTGCAGTGACCAATCCAGTACAGTGAGAGCACATGTGGCAACAGACCTTACATAGACATCCTGCATGACTTGTCATCTGACAACAATGAGTCTGCCACACCTGGTGCTGGCCTGTTGCTCTCTGCTCTGCTCTCAGCCAGCAGCAGCTCTGGCAACCCACTTACACTGCACAAAGCTCACACATCTCCCAATGTGGTGGATTGGGACACTGCCTGCCAATATGAGCTCACAATGCTTGAAGGCATGGGCACTTGGATGCTTGTAGACCTACCACCTGGTCACACTGCCATACCCAACAAATGGGTATTCAAATTAAAGAATGATGGCCATTTTCGTGCATGGCTTGTGGCCAAGGGGTTCAAACAGGTCCATGGAATTGACTATGATGAGGTTTTTCCACCCATCGCCTGCTTTGAATCACTCAGATTCCTTTTTGCACTAGCTGCCATGCATGATTGGCATGTCCATTCCATGGACGTCAAGAGTGCATTCCTCCATGGTGATATCAAAGAGGAGTTGTATATGCAACAACCCAAAGGCTTCATGAATGCCAACCTAGCTGACAAGGTCTGCTGGCTCCACAAGTCCATCTATGGACTCAAGCAAGCCATGCAGAGGTGGAATGCCAATGTCAATGCATGCCTTGCAGAGCTCTCACTCAAATGCATCTCCTCTGATGCCAGTTTATATGTGCAGTGTGGCCTCACCTCCTTCCTCTTCCTTGTCCATTATGTAGATGACATCACCATCTTTGGCAGTGTCCTCACTGAAGTACTCAAGCTCAAACATGCCCTCTCACTCATGTTTGACATGACTGATCTTGGCAAAACCACCCATTACCTGGGTTTGAATGTAACCTGTGACTGCACACATCACACACTCACCCTGTGCCAGTCCAGGTACATCACCAGTGTTGTCTCACATTTCAGCATGGCTGGTTGCAATGCCATCACAATGCCACTGCCTCCATCCTCCTCTCTTGTGCCATTCAAGGGTACTGCCAGTGCTTCCACCCACTCTGCATACCAACAGGTCATCAGCAGCCTACTCTATGCTGCCATCATTAGTTGCCCTGATATTGCATTCACCATCGGATCCCTGGCTTGCTACACTGCAAACCCCTTGCTGGCACATGAAGTGGAGAAATCACTGTGCACTCCAATTCCAACTGGGCCACCTCTCTTGCTGACTGCTGCTCCACCAGCATGTCCATGTTCTTCCTCCACAGGGCCACCATCTCTTGGTCATCAAAGTGCCAATGCATCATTTCTCTGTCCTCTACAGAGGCTGAGTACATTGCTCTGTCCTGGGCCACAGTCCAGGCTGCTTGGTACTGCAACATTGCTGATGAACTAGGGATCCCACTGTTGCTCCTTCTCATGCTGTATGGTGACAACAATGGCTTGGTTGACCTCACCATTAACCCTATTGTGGGTAAAGGCACCAACCATATCTCAGTCAAGTTTCATTACATCTGCCAGTGTGTCTGGCAGGGCCTGCTCACTCTCAGTTGCCTCCTGTCCACAGACATTGTGGCTGACACTCTCACCAAGCTGCTGCTGTGTGTTGCATTCAAGTTGCAATGCACTGCTCTTGGCCTTGTCATAGTTGCTGTGCTGAATGTGGGGGGGTGTTGAATATTTTCATACACACAATATTTTCATTCAGCTTCTCTCCTAATGCACATACAATTACCTACTCATTACATTTACATGCACTACCTACACCTTCTCCTCAGACTTCACCTCCACTGATTTGTCCAAACACTCACACTCCACACACTTCTCCAGGACAACACACATCCCTCTCTTTATAGTAGTTGTTGTACTCTTTAACTCATACTCCACTTCAACTCTACTTACCTTTACTATATATGATGGACTCTCATACCACCTTTACTCAGACATCTTCCATCCTGTCTGAGTAAGTACTTCATTCCTCCATCTCCACCACTACCTCACAGCCTCTGCAGCAGTCTCTATCACTTGGTGTTGCCCTACTGTGTTCACCTATCTCTTTCACCACACTGCAGATGCTACCTGCCACTCCCTCCCTCCTGGGAGTATCATATCTGATCTCAATCATATACATCTTGTTGGCCATTGCTTGCCATAGCCTGCATGTACAGTTCTTACTACTATATCCTCCTATTTTTCTATCCCAATTTATCTGCATCTTAGCATCTTGATCATATCTCATCGACCATCAATCTACATCTCATCTTCTACATTCTTCTGGCTGTGCTCTTCTTTCCTCTTTAAGTCATCTCTTTATTGTTTGTCTTTGTAGCTCCACTACAACTCTATATCTTCATCTATATATCTTTTCTCCCTCTTCATCTCTGGCTCTACTCTTCTTTCTTTGATAAGCACCCTCATGTCTGGCATTGTATCCTCTCTGGCTGAGTTTGATCTCCTATTCTTCTCCTACCCTCTACCCCTGTCCTGTTAACAATGCATCTGATTCCATTCTTCCTGTTTCCTCTCATTGCCTGCCCTATCCTGTGTTATCAACACATACACTACTGTACATATATGTACATGTGTGAAGTCCCATTTCTACACTGGTCCATGCATTACTGTACTTACTATAAGTAGAGTATAGCACTACTATGTAAGAATAAGAACTCTGCTAGTTCTCCTCTCACACATGGCCTGCCTTCATCAGGTTATGGGCCCTGCCCAGGCCATCTGCATCTTGTTACTCCTTACTCTCATCCTCACATACTCCCTCATAAACTCTCACTCATATGTTGTACTCTCCCTCATCCTTGCCTACCTCATTCCTCCCTCACACTCCACCTCAGTCCCAAAGATTAACATCATCTTAGAAGGCAGACAATTACAAGCAATGGGCCAATGTTGTCAAACCAGCCCTTATTATCATGGCTATTTGGCATACAATCTCTAAGACTCATGTCATTGCCATCACACACACAAGAGAGGTTGAAGGTGGTCCTCCTGCTCAGTATGTCTCTAATGAGGAAGAAGTGGCTGCTTGGGAACATGATAATGATGTTGCAAAGGCTGTTATATTGATGAACTGTGGCTCCCAGCCTACAGCCATGATTGCTAGTGACACCA
This sequence comes from Albatrellus ellisii, assembly GCA_003314395.1. Lineage (NCBI taxonomy): Eukaryota > Fungi > Basidiomycota > Agaricomycetes > Russulales > Albatrellaceae > Albatrellus > Albatrellus ellisii. Next base: position 38,270 of record QLPN01007925.1, read on the forward strand.
TAACTGTTGGAATCCATCTATTAACCATGCCACTGAGCAGTTCTTACCATTTTATCTCTACTATATCCCCTTATCTTTCTATCCCATCAAAAATAATCTACATCTTATCTTATCCTCTATACTCCCTGGCTATGCTCTTCTTTCCTCTTTAAGTCATCTCTCTATTGTCTGTCTTTGTAGCTCCACTACAACTCTATATTTTCATCTCTATATCTTTTCTCCCCTCTTCCTCTCTGTGCTAAGAGTGGCCCATTGGATGGTCTTAGGGAAGGTTTGTGATAACAATACCCCTGGTTACAAGGTAGTTGGTGCTCATTTGATAAACATAGTAACTGTTCCTGATGACAATGAAGAGTGGGATCAATGAGATAGTGAAAAGGATGATACCCCCGATGACTAAATGAGGATCCAGGATGACGAGTTTAGGATGTTGTAGCAATGCTTAAGGTGACTTAGAGATCTTTAGACTTAGCTCCTTAGAGAATGAAATGAGATGATAGTGAGCTTGAGTCAAGCACAGTAAAGGAGGATCCTTAGATTGCAAAGTTAACAAGACTGGGGTTTAAGACTGCCAGTCTTTCAACTACTTATACAAAACCAGAGTCTGAAAGATAGTACAAGTAATTGAAGGTTCACTGATCAACAATGATTGCACAGCAATCAACAAGATCATGTGACTGAGTCACATCCATGGTAAGCTAAGTAAATGTAGCCACAAGCATGAGTGAAATGACAGATAAACAAAGACAAATAAAGATGAAATAGGACAAGTCCTTGCTAATTGTATAGTAATAGTCCTTAGCAAGTAAATGTTATAAAAATAAAAGAAGGTAAAGAAAGATAAGGTGCCTTATAGTACTTGGAGCTAAGCTCACACTCTAGTATGTAAATACTAAAGTACTATAAGGGATAAGAAATAGAGTCCTTACTATAAGTAGGAGCTAAGCTCAACAACTGTAGTGAATACTACACTTATAGTCAATAAGATAAAAGAAAGAAAAAAGAAAAAAAGAAAATGTGTTACAAGGTGCCAAAGCAAGTGCCTTGTAACACTCTGGCTCTTCTCTAGTCTTGTGCCCTCACGTCTGGCACTGTCTTCTACTCTTTGGCTGTGCTCTTGCTATCCTCTCTGTCCCCCAATCTTCTGTTCACTATGTGGACATCAACAATACATCTGCTGCTGTTTGTCTTCCTTCTGGTTGCCTGCCCTCTCCTGCATCCACAATGACCACACACCATGCATGGGAAGGGCTCAAGGAGGTGTATGGCAAACAAACAGCTATAGCAGCATTTGTGGCCTTTCAATCACTCTTCACTAGCAAGTACAACATGAACTCACCTTTAACTCCCCAAATCAACACTCTTATCATCATGCAAGGTCAACTTGTTGCCTCCAGTCTTGAAGTCAGTGAGTAAAATATGTGCTTCCTGCTGCTTCATGTGCTACCTCCTGTTGTTGAATCTTGAGTGCACTACTATACATTCATTCAGCTTACCTTCCCTTCTTGACATACACATACTCTTTACACAACCATTACATACATCACCACAATTCTTCTTCTCCTCAGACTATAACTCCACTTCCACTCCGAGCCCCACCTACTTTACTGAGACAATGTGCATCCCCACTATACATGGACACCCTTGTATTTCACTCCATGTTCTCCACTCCAACCTTGTAGAGCAACACTATATAAGATGGACTACATTTTCCCTACATCTCCTCAGACATCTTACCACTGGTCTGAGTGAGTACTCTCCTATCCCATCTTATTCTCCTTCTTACATTTCCCTGCAGCTCTCTATATCTCCATTGCATGTGGCACCTTCTGTGTCCACATTACTCTCACCACTGCAGATGCTATCCACTCTGTTCTCCCCCTTGGGGATTGCCTATCTGTTACTTATCTGCTATAAACAATTGTTACTTGCCTGCCCCAACCTGTGCATACACCTCCCACCTGGAGTTCTTTCTCCTCCACATTGCTTGCATCATCCAACCTCAGACAGCTTTCCATTGGCAGCATCCATGGTTACATCCTGGACAAAGAGGCTCAAACCAAACCATGCTCTGCACTCTCCACCTTTCACCAACAGTCCACACAAGACACTGCTTGTTGCAACACCTCCTTCTGTTCTCACTGCAAGTGGAAGAACCACACTGTCAATAATTGTTGGACCTTGCATGGGATGCCTGATGACATCAAGGCTAGGTTGGACAGAGTGAAAGGAAGGGAAAAGAGTGGACCATCTGGGGATGGCAGTGGTGTTGCTATGGCTAGCTTAAATCATGTGTCTTCATCTGCTGCTTCCCAATTTGATGTGTGCTACTATGTTGATGAGCCCAGCATGTGGATGCTGGACTCTAGCTGTGCCAATCACATATCCCCTCACTGCACTGACTTCTTGTCCAACAAGACACTCTCCTTTCAGACAGTCACTGTTGGGAATGGAGCATCCATAGCATGTTCAGGCCAGGGACTGTGTGCACAGCAACACACCCTTCTGGATGGTTGCACTGTGTCTCTTTCACTCTCAGGTGTACTTCATGTTCCTGGAGCCTCCAGCTGGTTCCTCTCCATCAGTAAGCTCAACTGACTAGGCTTCTGAGTGTTGTATGAAGGAGGGACCTGTGTTATCCCTAAAGATGGTCACATATTCAGTGAGGGGTGTTGGTTTTTTCATTACCTTATGATGCTGATCACACTGTTTACTTATTAAGTATACATATACTTATCTCTATCTCATCTTATTGGTATTTCTTTTCTCTTTATGGTTTGAGCTCCTCTTCAACTCTATCTTGCTCCTACTATATCTTCCTTACCTCATTATCTTCTCACCTCAGCACTTCTGCATGTGCTGAGGTGAGTATCTCTTCTGCTCTCTGAGCTCTCTTCTGACATACCTGCTCTATGCAGCTCTTTCTTTCTTCTGTGTACCCTCTACCCTCTGGTACACATCTTCTCTTATCTTACAGATGTGGCAGTTCTGCCCTCTCCTCTTGCTCTGATGGGCTTTAGCACTTCTCTCAATCTCAATCTGTTTTGGGCTTGATGCCCATTGTTGGAAATACCAGCAGTACCCTGTTCAGCTTCTCTACCTCTATACTTGCACATCTACACGTCTTCTTTACATTCTCACTGACACACATTACACTCACTCCACTCACACTCCTGGGACAATGCATGTCCTTCCCACTATGGCAACTGTTACAAATCCATGTTACATTCTCTGCTACAACTTTATCACTATGCACTACATAAGATGAACTCCCCCACGCATATCTCCTCAGACGTCTTACTATTATGTCTGAGTGAGTACATTTCCCATGTTCATCTTATTTCTCTTTCTCACTTTCCCTGCAGCATCTTTTACTACCACATCATGGCACATGCTGTGTCCATGACATCTACTGTCACTGCAGACATGCTGTCTGTTCTCTTCCCCTTGGGGAATATGCTGCTTAATGTCATAACCATCTTATCAGTTCTCATTGCCTGCCCAAGCCTGTGCTCACACCTGTCAGAACGTACTTATTTTTCTCTTCATTTTACGATTTCTTTCATCCTTATCACTCAAGATCTACTAGAGATATCTTATCTCATCTTATCTGATCATTAGTAGATCTTATCGCAATTATCTATGACACATACCTATTTAGTCATTGGGCTGATTACTGTACAGTTATGACTACATTTCTCACAGACACTTACTGATGCAGTGCAATGCTGCGCATTGCTTACTGATACTTCTCACAGATGCTGTGCATCTCATTTACATATACCTGCCCTACAGTGACAGCACATGGTCTGTGCGCTGATCCCTGTAGTATATAAAGACTTCCATGTAGTAGATAGTTCTTTAGCTTTATACATCTGAGATATCTGCTATACAGCGTGACTCTTCTTAAGGTGTATTGTCTCCTCCCTTGCCAATCCCCCTCTTCTTTCAGTTGTGACCTCACTGTCCTAGTGTGCACCTCACAACACCCATCTCTTTTATGTCATGGTCTTCTCTCTGCTTGCTGCCTTGCCCAGATATCAACAAGAGGTTCCTCAAAGATGGCACTTACTGGTTGCACCTCACCCATGCTGCTTCTCTCCACACTCTTGTCTCTCCCTCCATCCGCCTTTGGCACAAAAGGCTTGGCCACCTTGCCAAGGGTGTCATTTTGTGCATCCAGCCCTCCCAGCTCACCAGTTTTTCCCCTGTCTTCCATGTCCACAGCATCACCTTGCTCAGGGTGCCTTCTTGGCAAGTTCCCTCACCCCTCTTTCTGTCTCTCCCATGTGTGTGCCACTGAAGCACTCAGCCTTGTCCACTCTGACTTGGTCATGCCTGTCAGCACTGCAGCAGTTCATACTGGCAACATATATTTCACCACATTCCTGGTTGATTATTCTGGTTTTGGCACCATCTACCCACTCCAGTGAAAGCATCAGCTGTCTGCTGTCCTGGAGCATTACTTGGCTCATGTCCATGCACTTTTTGGCCACTGGCCTCAGACTATGCATATGGACTGTGGAGGGGAGTATGTGAATGCTACAGTGTCCAATCTACTTCAGTCTTGCAGTGTTGAACATCAGCAGACTGTCCCCTACTCACCACAACAGAATGGTCATACCAAGCATTGGAACCACTCTGTCTTGGGTTGTGCATTATCTATGCTGCATTGTGCAGGTTTGTCACCAGATTTTTGGGAGTTTCCCATCCACACCACTGTCCACATGTACAACCTATCTCTGGCAAAATGTCTGGATTGGCAAACCCCTACCACCTGCTGGTTGCCCTCTGACACACCACCAGACATCTCCCATCTCTGCATCTTCAGCTATCAAGCCTGGGTCTGGACTCCTGACCATATGTGGTGTAAGCTTGATGCAAAGTCACATCCACTCACCTTTGTTGGCTATGAGTCCAGGACTAAGGGTTGGGTTTGTTGAAATCTGTCATGCACGCACACATCTTCATTTGGCTCCACCTCACTCACACATCATACACACGTACTCTCCACATGCTCACACCACACTCTTCTCCACTCCTCAGACTTCTTACAAGTCCAAGCACAACCCACTCCACACATATTTCCAGACGATGCACGTCACTCCTTCTTATAGTAGTTGTTGTATTTGTTAACATGCGATGTTCAGTGTGGCGGTTCACCTGAGGCCAGAGCACTCCATTCAAGGAGGCTAGAGGGAGTTGATGCGAGCACACAGGTACAGACTGGGCAGCAGCCCAAGCAGAAGTAAGAGGACCAGCATGGTTGCAAAGTAAGAGTAATAAAGAATGATGAGCACGTCCATGACTGGGAGGGAGAAGGTACTCGACTGGGCAATCAATGTCCCTACAGATGCCTTTAAGTACAGGCAGAGCAGTGCACAGACCAGGCTTATATAAAGAAAGTGTGGGGTGTGGGTGCTGGGGCAAAGAGCAAAAAACCCCATGCTAACAGTATTTCACTTACACACTCTGCTTCAACCCTACTATCACCATACTATACAAGATGGACATATCACATTATATCTCCTCAGACATCTTACCATGAGTCTGAGTGAGTACTCATTCACTTACATCTTATCCTCCTTCTTATCACTTTTCCCTGCAGCTCTCTTACTGCGCTTGGCACCTGCTGTGTCCAATGCTACACTTATTGCTGCAGATATGCTATCTGCCCTCTCTATGCTGCTAAATATCATAACAATCATATCAGTCCTCATCACCTGCCCAGGCCTGTGCTCACAGGGTTTTCTGGGACAAAGTCTCCCATTGCACCATCATCAGTCATGATGCTGTCTTTGAGGAAGGAATATTCCCTGCTGCTGATTCTGCTGCACATCCCCATCCCACCATCCTCTATCTCTTTCTGCCTCCTCTGCATGCTCCCACTCCCATTGCTGAGTCTGACAATGGCTCCAATTCTTCTGAGTCCAATGACAACAATGACAGTCATGATCATGCACCTGACAGAGGTCTTCCTCCAGCTCCATAGCTGCAGGATCAGCCACCCATCCTCACTCCTGTCCATGTCACTGCTGCAGACCCTGTGACTCCTCCCCATGCTCCTACTCCAGTCATGGTTCCTCCTCATGTGCAAGCACAATGTACCACCTGCTTGTATCCTGACCCTGTCATTGTCACACATGCCCCACCACATTGGCATGGCTCTGACCATGCTTCCCCTGCCTGACAGCATGTGTGTGCATCCCTTGTCAGAGATGGCACACCTGTTGTCTGTTGCTCTCACCACCTTACCTGCTGTCCTGACCATTTCTGAGATAGTGCATATGGCCCTTGGGAGTTCATTGACATCCTCAGCATGGTGGGATTGGAGATAGTGACAACAACAACAACAACAACAACAACAACAACAACAACAACATTTTTGCCACACCTCAGGCCAGTCCTTCAATCTCAGCCATCCTTTCTCACACCATTTCACATGACCCCCTCACTCTCAAATAGGTACTTGCCAGTCCCAATGCAGACACATGGAGCTCTGCTTGTGAGGAGGAACTGACATCCCTCAGAGATCTTCACACATGGGAGCTGGTTGACCTCCCTCCAGGACACAACTTAGTGGGGAACAGGTGGGTCTTCAAGCAAAAGGCAGATGGATGCTACAAAGCACAACTTGTTGTGAAAGGATACACACAGGTGCATGGAGTAGACTATACTGAGATGTTCTCCCTGGTAGCACAATTTGAATCCCTTTGCACCCTCCTTGCCATTGCTGCCCTCAAAGACTGGGTAGTCCAGTCCATGGACATCAAGTCTGCCTTCCTCAATGGGGACTTAGACAAAGAGATCTATATGGATCAACCACACAGTTTTTGTTGTTATTAAAGGTTCTTCACCAACTCTCTTCTTATTTCCTTATCTCAAGATTTCCAGACTATGTGTTATATCTTTCTCTGTCCTGATGTGTTTAAGTTCTAACTCTGCACATACATAGTACACACACTTATGGTTCAGACTCCACATTTATGCATACTATAAAAGAGTTCCCAGGTGGCACAACTGATTTCTTCAGTTGCTCATCTCAGACTCTAGGTACTGTACACTCACTCTTACTATCTATAATATAATGTGATGAGGAATGGCAACATGTGGTTTTTTTTGTGTCTGAAGCACCACTACAAAAAAGTTGTCCCCTGGTGTGATGTGCCATGCATGGCAGCACCACAGTGTGCACCTGTGCTGCCACAGTACGAACAGCACATGGCCCCCTACCTGCTTGCACCACTGTATGAAGAGTACAGCCACTGCTCCTCACCAATGCCACTACATTGCGGACCTCCACACATTTCTCCTGTGTGCATGCTCACAGATGAACATTGTGCCCTCTTTGTCTTTGCTTTCATTCATCCTCAACTCACATATAAAGCCTCAGCTTCCCTACAACAGAACTATCAATTATATTCAGCTTTGTGCCTATTGTTCATCCACTCCTGCTTACATCTATCATTCTTTCCTTTTATTCTCTGTTGCAATATATATATAACTGTAGTCATGCCTTATTAGATGATGTTGCAATGCAAAAAGTATTTGTTCTATCTTGACATTTTGCAAACCTCTTGGTGGGTTCTCTTCATACCATCTTTTTAAACAATAACATGTTGGGCAGAATGTTCAGGCTATGTTTTTTCTGTATTGAACCATGATACTATATCATTGCACCTGCAAGTAGGCTGGGTACTTTAGCTGTACAGCCATGTTGGCCTCCTATTATTATGCACCTACACTTAAATGCTTTGGCAATGTTGATTATCATATTTTCTCTTTTATTTTCTGACAATCATCTCTTTCACAGGTGTAGAGTTCCTGTGTTGGTGGACAGGGATATGGATGAGTAGTGATCATTGTCAGTACAATGCACCTACATAGGTTTTGCCAATAGGTATGTCTGGGTATGGGTATGAGTATGGGTATGGGTTTTCATAGCTGATAGCCAGTGATAATCAACAGGGATGAGGACAGGACAGGGACATTGACAAGGTCTGTTGCAACTTCTGTATAATGACAAAGATAAATATTTGATTATGTCTCATTCAGTCAATGTTGCAACACAACAGGTCTATACTTTGCAGCTGGAGAGGCAATTGGAATTGGTCTGTAAATTGGACTGGGTCTGTAGATAGATAGTGTATTTTTTTCCTTTTATTTTCTATTGCAACAACCTACATATACTTTCACAGATGATGCCCTATAACTTGGTGTTGCAACACAACAGATTTTTACACTAGGGACAGGGACAGGGACAGGGACAGGGACAGGGCAGGGGCAGGGATAGGACAGGGACATTGGTGAGGAATGTTGCAACTTATTTAACTATGTCTGATTCAGTTAATGTTGCAATGCAATAGGTCTCTACATCATAGCTGGAGAGGCAATTGGAATTGGTCTGTAGATAGATAAGGTAATGTGTCAACTGGAGAGATAACTGGAATTGGTCTGTAAGCTGGGGTTGGTCTGTAAATTGGACTTGGTCTGTAGATAGATAGAGTACAATTTCCTGTTCAAACAACTTATGTATACTTTAATAGGTGATGTCCTATTGCTCCATGCTGCAATGCACCAGGGTTCCCAGGGAGGATTGCTCTTGAATGTCATATATCCTGAGGTTTTACAAAATATTTTACCAGGGCCTTGGTGAGTTTTGTTGCTAACAGACTATATACCATTTTTATTGTGGTGTAGAAGAAGCAGTAGCAGGGAGTGGAGTATTCAGGCAAGATTGTTTTCTGTATTGGATTGGTAATTTGTACTGTTGAATTGCACTGTTATATTATACTCACCTACTTTCTCCCTTCCTAGGTGAAGGCACAGGGTTTATAGTGGAAGGACAGATGGGGAGGTGATTTGGTTTGGTGGATTGGTTTGGAAATTGGAGTTGGTTTGTGAACTGGGATGGGTCTGTAAATAGATAGAGAAATGTTTCCTTTTATTCCCTATTGGAACAGCATATGTATACCTCTTATTCTCTGGATACTCCTTGGTCTGTAAATGGGTAGAGCACTGTTTCCTTTTATTTTCTGTTGCAACAACCTATGTATACTTTCACAGATGATGTCCTATTACTCCATGTTGCAATGCAACAGGTTTTTACACTAGTATTTACTTAGTCGCTCATCTCAGACTCTAGTCCCCCACTTAGTGTGGTGTTTGTAGTGCTTCTTTGGTTAATCACAAGTCACCTTCTATCAAAGTTTAACAGTTTTGTCATCCCTAGAACAGAAGGAAAGGTGTGTCATGTCAAGCTGCTATTATTTTCTCTTATTTTTCCTCATTTTTCCCATATTTCTTATGACTCCATCACCATAGATCTTACAGTCACTCCTGATCTATCAAAGCAATTCCCACAGTCATGCATTCTACTTGTTCATCTTTATCAGCTGATGATGTGTATGTCATCCAATCTCTGATCAGCCCATTCTATCTTTAGTTATGATTCATCCTTCTCACACCTACTGCAGAATATCACCAATCACTCTCACAATTACTGCAGAGCCTCAGTCAGCACTTACACATCCCCTCCATTATTAGATATGACATCATTACTTTACTTTCTTGTTCTCTGGCCCTATACTGTACAGCATGGTCTGTGTGCTCTTCAAGGTACTATATATATGATAGTTCACTTAGCATTTTATCCCCAGTTCTGATCATCTGGGATATCCACTAGGTGCAGTAGCTTCTAGTCCTTTATTTGTTTTAGCTCTTCTTCCTCAGTTGTTCAGCTTCAACGTTGATGAGCATCACACACACGTAACGCCGGAAAATGACCATCAGCAACATCAGGCGAACACAGCGACATTAACGCGCCGCACGCAAAAATCATCCACAGTCGCTATAATCGCGCATTCACACAGGCGTCAGAAAAACAATACCGGGTC
>QLPN01007932.1:0-65953 GCA_003314395.1 Albatrellus ellisii
ACTTGCTAGTGTGATGGACGTACCACTGTGTACAACCACCAGACCCACTCACCGAGCAGGGCACTACCGAGCTGGCAGGCCCCTGGAAAGCTAGTGAGTGGAGAACAAAGGCACCCAGGTGACTGGAATACTCACAGGCAATATATAACACGTCAAACATCCACTCAGTGACACCTGGCTGATTCAAGTCGCTGCCAGAGGAAATCATGGACCCCGTAGAGCCTCGCTTTGGAGAACCCATCATGACCAGACGTTGATATAAAAACTGAGAAAGCACGAGGGAGAATGGGTACAGCATGATAACCTTTTTGGATGAGAAGAGTGTCTGACGGCGGAGGACGAGGCGAATAAGGAGTGCCAGGATGTTGCTCAGGATCTGCCCATAGAAGAGATTTTTGATTGCGGCTTCATTCTGGGAAGCTGAGCCACCGATGATACAGCAGGTTTAACAGTGCATAAAGCGATATCAAACGGTATTTCGCACCTGTTCGTTTTGCAGATGCATTCGCCATATGGTACTGCTAGTGACAGCGCACAGAGCAGAGGAATAACAACAACAAATAACGTGCTCCGTTGCTCGTGTCGCTTGTAATTAAAGATCCAAGTCATTTGTCATTGTTGTTCGTGCCTTTGCATGGATATCATCGATTCACATCTGCTGCTTATCAGACCGGGACTAGGATGGTGACTTCTTGCAAAGAATTAGCCCAAAATGCGGCGCAAGCCAACAAAGATCACCAGTACGCTTTGAAAGTTTATACGGAAAGATTGGAGGCTGAAATCGAGACCGTGAACAAGCTTCTGGTGTGCACACCTTCTGTCCGACCACCAGCACCTGTCTCATCATTACTACAGACTCTTGCTGAAATAGATGAAGACGAGCCTCAGTTTGATGTTGCGGGCTCGGTTGTACTTCCTGGGTCTAGCAGACCAGTAGGGTTTTTGTCAAGTGCAGAACTGTTTTCTGAGGTATCTCATTCGATTTGTCAGGGTGCACCACTTGCCAACTAATACATAATTCTAGGACTCCCCCTTCCACGAAGACTCTGTTCGGCGTCAGCGGTATCTAAACTTAACAGAGGTCCATCCTAGTTTGTTTTGAGCCTTCTCTCACCAAAAACTGCTCATTGACAAGTGTCTACATACCACAGTGAAACAGAGGGAACTTGTCGCATTGGAAGAGGCTGTGCGCATGGAAAACTATCGCATTCGCGCTTACGACGCTCAGCGACGGTAAAATGATTATCTTTTGCCAGAAACGTACTTCCCTTACAGAAATATTCCAGAGGCCAACAGCCCTTCTTTGGTATCTACGACCAGCCACAAGAGCTGGACCTCAACACTGAAGGGCTTGATTGGACCCGCATAGCAATGGAGGTTTGGCTCAGCGCTATCTGGTCATCATTTCCCTCATCTTTAACCGAACGATTATCCAGGTGACAACCGATTCGGCTGCTTTTGTTGAACGTACGGCCAAAGAATGTGAAGTTCGCTGGTTAGGAGGCCGTCATCCCAGCTACAACCGTGCACAATGGACCCCCTCAGAAACTGCGAAAGCTCGATCCCTGGTAGCTGATATTCCTGAGGGTGAAGTAGACTGGAGAGAAATATGTTCCAGGCTATGCGTATGTCTATTTTGATTTCAACAGCAGTTCTGCACTCACCTTAACTTTAATGGTAACAGACCAAGCGTACACCCATTGATTGTATGCGGCATGCGTTAACACGACAAACTCATATCTGGACTACAGACTACGATAAGCGATTGCTTGATGCTGTCGGCATTTACGGCATTGAAAACTGGTCCTTAAGTATGTTGACTTACCTATCCTTTCCTTACCGATTTAATTTACCTGTTGACAATAGTCTCCCGCTTTGTATCCGAAGATGCTACTGCCACACAATGCCAAAACCGGTACTTTCGCAGCCTCGACCCAGATTTGAAGAAGGGTGCTTGGAGTGCGGAAGAAGATGCTAGACTGCGCTTAGCGATCGGTTTATATGGTCATTCCTGGGTAGATATTGCTGCCATCATGCCTGGACGAAGCAACGAACAATGCCGTGATCGATGGTCAGAAAGATTGAATCCCAACGTATCAAAAGGGAAGTGGACAGAGGAGGAGGATACCAAGTTGTTGGCTGTCATAGAAAATCTGACCGATACAGACAACCTTAGTTGGAAACAGGTTAGCGAAAAGCTTGCAACTGGTCGAACGGACAACATGGTAAGTTCGTTGCCGTCGTGACGTTGCTCTTGCTGATCATTTGGCTAGTGCCGTAAAAGGCATGAGGTGCTCAAGAGACGTGCCAAGGAAACAGAGGGTGGTGCTGCGGAGGAGGACTCAAATATTCATCACACAAGTTAGTATCGTGCCGGTGTCTTCTCTTTCGAGGTCTGATAGACTGTATTCGCTAGGAGGTGAATCCATCGACTCCGAAACCCGAGAAAAGCGAAAACGTCAGCCGCCCATGCGGAGACAGAGGAAACAAACGGAAGGTATCGATGCAGACGCCACTGGTAGCAATGCAGTTGGACCGTCAGACGCCAGCAACGATCGCGATGTTCTGCAAAAAACGGTCAATCCTCGCTCCCGGGCTCGTTTAGCTAAAAAGTCTCAACAAAAAACTACATTCGCGGCTCCTGATATGCAACCTGCTATTTCTGTCCCCTTTGACCCTCAATCGTACACAACCAGCCCTCAGGTAGCGGCGACGACAGGATCATCACCCGCCATCAATGACACTATCGAAAATACGACCTCGATTACAATGAGTTCCCATGCGGAGTCTACGGAGGTTCAGGTCATCGATATAACGAAGGGCAAACGCAAACGACCTGCTGCCGCCGAAGAACGGACTTCATCCAGGAAACGGAAAACAACCTTGCGAGAACATGACCAAATGGCAAGACAAGATTCTGAACATTCGACAAGTACTTTGGAACTTCGAGGTAGACACAGCTCGACTATACCGACTGTTATCTGAGAACCATTCGAAGAAGACTGATCAATTCTGACAGATGATGGCCACACGCAACGATCATTTGAACCGCCTGGGCGCTCTAAGAGAAAAAACCAATCTAATGTTGGCAGAATTGCCACACCAGTTCGCCGACAACCTGCACGCTCTGTAAATACTTCCAAACGTGCGGTGGGTACACTTGTTCAAGAACAGGAAGATGAACTATCCGAAGACCCATCTCATCACTGAAGCCTCTACCTTGTCAAACTACCCATACCTCACACCGTCCTGGAAGCTTGTACATTGTAATAAATGCAAAAGTCATATACTGCGCCGGTTATCGACCCTAGTGATCTGTGCAACGTCACGATGGTCCAGAATGATCACGCCGACAACCTCCATCTCTTCCGTGGCAATGTGGCTGCCTCATAATTCACAATAGCACCCAATAGCTCGCCATCGTCTGGGCCAACGATATCCTCCGTGGCGATCAGAAGACTGCGTAAAGACTCCTGGACAAGTGATGCGTTCTTCAGTTTCTTCTCAAGAGATGGCAGTGCTTGCTTCTTGGGTGGGGATGGCTGCAGAAGGCGCCATTAGCTGTGGATGACTAGAGTAAATAAAAACTTACGGGTGTCCTGAGATATGTATGTTTTGGTGGCAGCGTCGGAGCAAAATGAGGGATTGTGCGTAAGGTATTAGGTATGACTGGTGCCGTGCCCTCATCATCTGAAGGCAGAAGGTCTGGTGATACCCGAGACATCGACGACGAATCCAGGGTCAATGGCATTACCCCTGGTCGGTCTTCTACTCCTAAACTTCAATTTTTAAAGTGCACAGGCCAAACTCATGACATACGTTGCTTGCGCCTCTTTGCTTGTTTATCTATCATGGATCCCAGTTCTTCTGTCTCAAGCTCGAACTCTGCACATGCTAAGAGCAAATCCTTTGCACCTGGCTTTGTCCTGGTGGCTAAATCTGCATACTCATGCGCTCTTCGATGTAGATCTTCCACGACTGGTTTGGAATGCCTACTTAGTTGATACGACAAGAATAGAATGAGAGAACTGAACGTGCAGGCAACAACTTCAACCTCAAGGCGCTTTAATGCTTCATGCTCTGCAGAATCGAAACCTTCATCTTGTAGCTCTGCTGAAATCAATCTCTGCAGAACCTTGGATGCAATATGAGGTGTTACGTCGGGGATCTCGGGGGGTGGCGGAAGCTCAAGAACAGGAGATGGCGATGTCTGGATAGATAGTGGCTTCGCCTGATAGACGGGATATACAATAGAGGAAGATGCCACTGATTGACCATAGTTGGCAGATGGGTAGTGGTTTTGAGAGCCATATTGACCGTATGAAATTTGGTAGGAGTATGATTGGGAATAAGATAAGGATTGTTGGGCTTGAGGCTGGGAGGTCATGGTGGTTCGGTGGAATTCCAGTTATGGGCATGTGCCGCTCCTGGAATTATGCACCATTGTCATCTCTCAGCGTCCCTAGCCGGACAGCGCTTTGCCTTCCACTTCACGTTCTCTGGTGGTAGACATGACTCAGACAGTTCTCACTGCTGAGAATGCGCAGACTCGGCAAGACAGACCGAATGCGCCGATGCACACCGAAACCTTTCGCATGGATCAGCCTTATATCGTTGGGCCAGACATACCCCAGCAGCCCTTCCCGATATTTTTGCAGGGCTCTGTACAACGAGGTTTTGGCAGGGGTGGAAAGGATCTAGGATGTCCCACTGGTATGTACTCATCGGTTGTCCAAGAGCGTCCAAGTTCTTATCAGTTTCACTCGAGCAAATCTTCCGGACGATTCAATCCATCCGTTGTCCAGTGCATGTCAATCTGGCGTATACTTCGGTTTCGCCCAAGTATCACCCGTGAAAGAAGGACAGGATCCTTTGTGTGAGATAGATGCTATGGTGTATCCGATGGTGATGAGTTTGGGGTGGAATCCATTCTATAAGAACGAGCGGTTAACGGCGGTATGTGAACTCATATTAGTTACGAAATACATCTGGAAGGCTTGTGGAACCTTACTACAGGAAATTCATGTTATGCACAATTTCAAGACTGATTTCTATGGACACGAGCTGCGCGCTGTTGTTCTGGGTTATATCCGGCCTGAGTTAGATTATACATCTAGAGGTACATTTTCACGACTTTCTTCCCAACTTGGTTTCTTACACGCTTATCTTTAGAAGATCTCATAGAGGACATAGAGACCGACAAGCGTGTTGCACTGAAGTCTCTGGATAGACCAGCATATCAGAAGTTTACGTTGGACCCACACTTTCTGCTCATTTAGGAATCAATACGGTTGTGAATTAGACATACAGATTTATTTTGTAGATTTGTCAGATGCGGTACCCTGTTGATGTTACCGTACGAACGACCATCTTCTGGTTCGGTGAGCAAACGGAGACTTGACTGTACGACAGACAGTCCATCCAGTTAGACGCAGAACGACTGTCTTTTGCCAGCGTTGAGGTCACTGTACTGTAGTGAACCACAGCACTAGTACATTAGAGTTGCGACGCCACATTACATAAGCTCACTCCGTTGACCTTTGGGAGTCCGCACGGCTGGAAGGTCGGTGCAAACGTTCATCTTGTGAAATATTGCAACGTCGGCCTTGACATTGTCCTCGAAAACATGTATAATGGAATTGGTCTAACGACACCACGAGGAAGGTAATGCATATCATAGTATTCCCCATTGGATGCCCGTCTCTGATATCATCTGCAGTGGCACAAACGGTTATGTCGTTCGCAACCTTTCCGCTCTACGTGTGCACGAAACACCAGCCGATCGTTCGGGTAGCTGGCATGCGCCGCCGAAGCACAGAGAACCAGATCAAGCGATTTTGGAGCACGAGCGGAAGAGGAGTGTTGAAGTAAAATGCCTCGAATTGCAGCTCGAGTTGGAGGAAAAAGAGTCGGTGTTGTGCCATTTGCCAGCCCGTTAACCGTCATTGCTGACATATATCAATAGGATTGATGAGGAAGAGATTGAAAAACAAGTCTCTGCTCTCAGAGAACGATTGCTGAGCTCTTTGGCTGCTACTGCTGTCTCCGCCAAGTCCTTAAAGCCATTTGATACTCATGGACTTGCAGCAGCCAAAAAGATTGAAATCAGTAAAATGGCGGCTGCACTCGGCACGCGTCCAGACTACATGGAGGGTGATGCGTTTAACCGCGAGAAACAGGAGGAAATGCGTAGGAGGCGGTTTGCAGAGCGAGAGGAGCGGGAGAAACAAAAGGAAGAGGAGAAGAAGAAGATGGTTGAGCAAAAGCAAAAATGGGAACAAGAAAGGAATGAGAGGGAGAAGCTTCGAAGGAGGGAGGAAGACAGAAGGAGGCGAGAACGAGAAGAGAGGCTGAAGGACAGGCCTGCCAACGATGACGATGACCGGCGGCGAATGCCACCGCCACCTCCACCTCCACCTCCAGGCGATATCGACCGCAATAGATCCCGAGACTACCGTGATCGTCGTTCGCGTAGCCCGCCGCGTCGAGGACTGCCTCCTCGTGATAACGAACCCATGCGTCGTCGTCGTCGTCGTTTCTCGTCTCGTTCCCCGTCTCTACCTGCTCGTCGCCGTCCATCGTCTCGTTCCCTATCTCCACCTCCGCGTCGTCGTCGGACAGACTCGCCCTCACCCCCTCGTCACAGCCGGTATGACTCACGGTCTCCTCCCCGTGATGACAGACCTCTTCTGTCTCACGCTGGCCGCCGTCCATCACCGTCTCCTACTCGACGTGGTCGCTTGACTTCTCGCTCTCGTTCCCCACCAAGTTCTCATTCTCGTGGAGAGTGCTCCCCTCCACCTCGCGTGCTTCGTCCTGCGCGGCACTCCCCTGTCTCTCGGGGGCGATCCATATCTCACTCACCCGTACGTCGTCAACGGTCTCCTTCCCCGCGGCGGCTGTCGCGCGACGCAAGAAGTGATCATGGTGTGGATAATAAACGTGGCGGAGGTAGCGACCGGTCCATGTCAGATGCGTCTAGGTCCAGGTCTCCATACAGAAGCAGGCGACGGTCAGTATCAGCGAGCTCAGGTTCGTCCATGAGCGTGAGCTCGAGGAGCTCCAGTAGGAGCAGAGATCATGATTAAGATTTGTTCATATTGCATTGTCCTGGATTGGGTTCAAATTTGCTAGCTATAGTTTGTTCATAGTCATTATTTCAAGCAGTCAGACCATAGCCTTGTAATTGTGTAACTACACTGACTCCGGCACTATACTCCATGTGCTATTCCAAGTGACTTTGATTATGGGTAGTAGATGGGGATCTTGTCTCTTTGGCAAGCTTCAGAGTTTCGGGAGTCGTTTTACGTGATATCCAAGTATCTAGAAAATTCCCTTGTGTTGGTTACGACCCCAGTGTTTGTTAATCTGACAAAATATTCTGTAGAGACCGCGAGAGCCATCTGCATATTCCATTTTATTTTGTCATCAATACCTGGCATAAATCAGTCTTTCTGGCGGATTCCAGCTTTTTAGAAGCATTTGTTACATTGCCACTGTAGTGTGTGATACTAAGATTTCATGCCGCCAATGCCGTGCACTGGCAGGCACTCGGCTGATGACATGTGAGCTGCTGAGTCTGAACCCGGCGGATTGTGGGCATCGTGACAGACCGTGACAAGGCTCCTAGCGAATATTAGGGTCAGCGTCGGAATTTTAGCCTTCATTAGCGTTGCTCATAACTTGTGAGCATTTTTTTGAGGTAGTTATCGTACAATATTTCAGGGTGAGCCGGTGAGATATGAGTGGGGTACGATTCTTCCCTTGTTTTTGTAACGAACACTGGCACAATGATGGTATTTGGTCTGTGAGGGAGATTACGTGCTATCGATCTCTGATAAATTCGTGGTGTATGCGTCATTAACGCGTGTCGGTGGGAACTTGAACTTGTGTTCAGACCACTTTCTCTCATTTGAGCACTGGCACTTGGTATAAAAAGTCATATTCCAACCCCTCCAGAACTATACGATCATGTTGCGTACCATTCCGCGGTTAATGCGTTTCCCGCAGACGCAACTTGTGTTCTATCGTCACTCTTCTTCTGCTGCGCGGGAAATCCGTGCTGAGGTACGTTTTTTTTCATAGCATACCTGTGGCAAATCCCACATACAGCCATAGTCCTCCCAAAAGCCCACGAAAACGCTACCCACTGCACCATGCACCGCTTACACCACGCCGTCCCATCCCATCCCTCCCTCCGAAGCCAGTGCACGCACCAAAGAGTTGCTAGCATTAGGAGAAAAATACGTCTTACCCGTATATGCACGTCCTCATCTAGTATTGAGTCATGGTAAAGGCAGTTGGGTCTGGGACCTCGAAGGGCGCCGATTTTTGGACTTGTGCGCAGGCATTGCCGTGAACGCACTTGGACACGCAGATGAGGGAGTTATTCAGGCAAGTCATCATTTTTAAATGTCTTTCGAATTATTGCCGTGCTCGAGTCGGCAAGCAAAGGACTATGTACTGACCTCATTGCGATGTCCAGACCATGCGTGAACAAGCCGGAAAACTACTGCACTCATCTAATGTTTTCCATAACGAGCATGCGCCTCGTCTGGCCTCCCTCCTGGTTGAGCTCACGCAGCGGGAAGGTGGTCTAGGGTATCCATCAGACACACAAAACCTCGTTACTACCCCCGGCGCAAAAGTCTTCTTCGCGAACACCGGTACCGAGGCGAATGAGGGCGCCCTTAAGGTCGCACGGAAAGTTGGCAAGGACCGAGGTGGTCCAGAAAAGATGGAGATCGTGTGCTTTGAGCAGTCATTCCATGGACGTACACTCGGAGCGCTGTCGATCACCTCGAATCCCAAATACCAGGACCCCTTCGCGCCTCTTCTGCCTGGTGTGCGCGTAGGTAAGCTGAACCAGCACGAGGAGCTGAATGAGCTCATCACCGAAAAGACATGTGCGGTTGTGCTTGAGCCAATTCAGGGAGAGGGCGGTGTAAATACGGCAGATATCGATTGGGTACGCGAGGTGGTGAAACGTGCGAAGGAAGTTGGTGCAGTGGTTATTTTTGACGAAATTCAGGTGAGTGAAATCGGTCTTTAAGTGTATTAGGCGCTGGGAGAGGAGTTTTGTTCCTGCTCGGCGTGCTGGAGTTGGCGCAAGGGCATTATCCTGAGAGATTCAGTTGACAGAGGAGGAATACTCGGGGAGATGGATGTCACGGCCACGTGTTCCTTCACAGGCACCGCGACATTTACGGGAATGTTCCTTGCACCCGGCCAATGAACAAGGCTGGCTTGCTGACGAGACTTATTCGCTCAGTGTGGCCTGTACCGGACAGGATCTCTCTGGGCACATTCAATATGGCCGGTTGAGTGCCATCCGGATATTGTGACTATGGCGAAACCTCTGGCAAACGGGTATCCTATCGGGGCAGTGCTGATGCGAGATGCCGTGGCAGAAGTAATGACTGCAGGTGAGACAGGTTTCTGAGATTGTTCGCAGTGCGGTACTGAAGCCACGGTGCTGGGTCACAGGCACGCATGGTACGACGTTTGGAGGGTCACCATTAGCATGTGCCCTCGGACATCATGTGTTGAGCCGCCTAAGCGACAAGGCGTTCGTTTCACATTTGGTGGAAACGTCTGCGTATTTAGCTGTGCGCCTGAATCAATTGACCAAGTGGTTCCCGGACTTGGTATGTCCGGGTGTCCGAGGTCAGGGACTAATTACAGGACTTGAATTGAGGCAGGATGGCGACGCGGGACGACTGGTTGGGCTTGCGCGGGAGCGGGGGGTGCTAATTCTGGCAGCTGGCAAGAACTGTGTGAGATTTGTTCCGAGCCTGAACGTCACACAGGAAGAGATATCGCAAGGGATGGAGGTGATTGAAAGCAGTCTCATACTGATGGGAAAGCTGTAGCCCCCGTTGCTGACCTCAGCATAGCTGTCCGTCGGGGGCTCGTCGGGCTACTGTATGGCCGGTATTGCTGTATTTAGGGAGTCATGTGATGTGCGTGGACCAATCAGCGTTATCTCATTTTGCGAGTGCTTAAGCTTCAAAAAGTCGGAGACGGGCCATTGTCGTGTCACAATCTATCCTCTCCGTTCACCATGGACAAGCTTTCCTCTCTAGCAAGGTTTTCCACCTCCTGCCCTTTCCTCAGGCGCACAAATTCTACCACCCTCCGCACTCTGTGCACCTCAGCATCCCCTCGGTTCCCTTCTATCTCGAGGCTTACTGAAAAGGCTACTCAGTGCCCTGTTATGGGCCCTGCCCTAGCTGCGCGTTCTGACCAGCTCGTCGCCGGTTATGCCAGCGTTGCCGGTAGTATTGACGTCAACCAGGTCCATCAGGAGAAAGGTGTTGACATCCACTCCAACAACATCAGCAAGTGTCCGCACGCTAGCAAGGCTCTCGCTGCAGCCAAGATGGCCGAAGATCTGGCCGCAGCAAAGCGGCGCACGGATGCCCTTAAGGCTTGTCATGCTGGTGATACTCCCTCGTCTCAGGCTCCCAGTCCCGCTCGTTCTGGATGCCCGTTTCATATATCTCCCCAATCAAAGGATACTTCCGCTAGCAAGTTTGACTATGAACGGTTCTATGCCTCGGAACTGCAAAAGAAGCATGATGACAAGTCGTACCGTTATTTCAACAATATCAACAGACTTGCCGCTAAGTTCCCTGTTGCTCACACCGCTAATCCCAAGAGGGAGGTCGAGGTCTGGTGTGCGAACGACTACCTAGGCATGGGGAATAACCCTGTCGTGCTCGAGACCATGCAGTGCGTTTTTTCCCCATTTCTTGCAGTTCCCTGCGCATCCTTACGTTGTCATTTCAGCCGCACTCTTGACAAGTATGGTCATGGTGCCGGAGGGACTCGCAATATCGCTGGGAATGGCTCTTGGCATCTAAATCTCGAAAAAGAGCTAGCTGCGCTCCATCGCAAGCCATCCGCCCTTCTTTTCTCGTCCTGCTACGTCGCCAATGACGCCGCGTTAGCTACGCTTGGGTCAAAGCTGCCTGGTTGTGTTTATTTTTCCGACTCCTCCAACCATGCCTCGATGATACAGGGCATACGTCACTCAGGAGCGAACAAAGTCATTTGGAAGCACAATGACTTACAGGATTTGGAGAACAAGTTACAGGAGTGGCCTAAGGAGACGCCAAAGATCATTGCATTTGAAAGCGTGTACTCCATGTGTGGCAGCGTCGCGCCCATTAAAGAAATTTGTAACTTGGCTGAACAGTATGGTGCGCTCACGTTTTTGGACGAGGTCAGTATAATTTTTCTATGTCGTTCTCGTTACTGGTAACATTCGGCCTTTCAGGTTCATGCTGTCGGTCTTTATGGTCCCCGAGGTGCTGGTGTTGCTGAGCACCTTGATTACGACGTCCATAAGGCTGCTGGTCAATCTCCGGATCCCATCCTTGGTACCGTTATGGATCGCGTTGACATCATCACTGGTTCGTTTTTCAGTTCCTATCCATTTTTATCGCCTTGACTTTGAATTTGTATCAGGCACACTCGGCAAGGCTTTCGGTGCGGTTGGGGGCTACATTGCTGGATCTTCGCTTTTCGTCGATATGATTAGGTCTTACGCTCCTGGCTTTATTTTCACCACTTCTCTTCCTCCGGTTACCGTCGCTGGCGCTCACGCGTCGATTATCTACCAAAAGGAGTTTAACGGAGATAGGAAGCTCATGCAATGGAACGTTCGTGAGGTGAAGAAACGCTTTGCGGGGCGCGGTATCCCTGTTGTCCCGGGCCCTAGTCACATCGTCCCCGTCCTGATTGGTGATGCTGCCCAAGCCAAGGAGGCATCCGATTACCTATTACAGCGCCACAACATCTATGTACAGGCCATCAACTTCCCCACTGTTGCGCGTGGCGAGGAACGTCTTCGATTCACGATCACTCCTGGACATACGTTAGAACAGCTTGAGCATGTCGTGGCCGCTGTCGATGACACCTTCGCTGCGCTCAGAATCAAGCGAGAGGTGGACTGGGTAACCGTTGGGGGTCGTTGTGGTGTCGGCATCGATTCCAGGGAGGCCATTGAGCCCATATGGAATGATGTGCAGCTCAGCCTAACTGGTAACGGTGCTATCGCACCCAAAACACGGCGTACTGGAGAGGCAAGGCAGGTTGACAAGCGGGCGGCGAGATTGGCGAGGGTCAGGTTCGAGGGTCTACTCGGTCTTGTTGTTGAACAACAACCCGTGATGGTACCCAGCCTGAGCAGTTTGCAGATGAGGACCAGAGTTGGTGCGTCCGTGCGCCCAGCAGAGCCTCTCTTGACTGCGAATCCTATCGCAGTGTCCGCTTGAATATACTGTTCTTTACTGTTCATGCTCATGTTACGGTACTCACCATCTTCCTTGTTCTTTTGCTCATGCGTACTCGTCTGTATTGACATGACAACTGTCCTGTACTCGTCACCGGTTTTTACATATTGAGTAGTTACTTTCATGTTCTCGCTCGCTTCCTTCTGCTGACTTGCTGTTCGAAGCTTGCTCTGTGCTGGTATCGTTGAAATATACGTTACTTAGTTTTTGGCTTCCTATTTGTGATGTGGTGGCGCAGCGTCCACGGATTTGTCGACAAAGATCGCCTGGCGACTTAAACCGAGCTATTGCCTGAACGAAAGTGCCTAACATCCTGATATTTGTAGCTTACTGGTATTCAAAAAAATTGGTGTCAAGTATCGCCCACATCATAGGGTGTCCCCGCGACCATGCCATGACATATCCGCCAAGAACACAAGCTTTGGGAGATAACCCATAACAAAGGTGTAAGGATAATCATCTAGCTTACTTGAAGCGCACTGAGCAGTACCAGTGCACGTCCCTGTATACTGGCGTTGGCTTTGTGCAGTGTATTCGGCGGGTCTGTTTCGGTCGCAGCGTCAGACGCTTTAAACGTCTCTGCCGGCGGGTCTGTACGTTGTGTGCTCGCAAGGCCTGACGGTTCCAGGGATGAGAGACATTGCTTGATAAGGTTCTAGGATAGATCGCGTTGATCAAAAAGATCGGACGAGACTCGTACGATGGAAAGAACTCACCTCACGAGCTGCGCCTTGAACCTGCGCGAGGTAACGAGTCAGCAGAACCATATAAGGATCGGGAATCTGTATTTAAGACCAAGGTTGACATTCATGGACCCGAAGAAGTCGCACGAAGGGCTTACGTTCTTCGCAGACCACACATTTCTGATGAGCCAGTTTTGGCGTGCCTTATTGAACTTCCAGGTTGACGGATTGTCGAATTGGTTGAAGGCGTAAGAAAGAGCTGACGAAAAATAATATCCATTAGTGAGACATACGACGAACCACCAACATTAAAAGCACCCGGGTTTGCAACTCACCTTTCCGAGATTGCTCAGATAAAGATTCATCTGCCGCAGGGTCAAGTAGAACCGTCTTCTGTCTTTTCTTGTATTTTCGGATGTCGTTACTGTCGGTAGTTTTTGCCCTATCCGTCTTGGTCGCCTTCCGCTTATTCTCTTTTATTCGCTGTTCTTGACTGTCCGAGGTCGTTATTTGTCTTTCTGCTTCCTGGTCTTTTCTAGCACCTTTTTTCAACTCTTCCTTGACCTTGGCAATACTCGACACAGTCTCGTCTCGATCTTCTGTAGGACTGTCAGCCTTTTTCTTGTCCCCCTTGCTTTTCTTCTTCCGTCTGTCTGCATGAATAACTTCCGTCTGCTTTTTCTTTTTCCTGCCTGGTTCCTGGCCTTCTATTCCTTTAACATGCTCTGATAGTATGGATGTGTTTCCCTTGATATCTAAAGCAGGCTTAATAACGCGTCCCGGTGACGAAGAACAACCTTACTATTCCTGCCCTTCGTGGACTCGCTTTCCCTTTGCATTGCCTGCGCCGCGTCCATACGTGCTCCCTCGACTTTTCCGTTTTCACGAGCCGTGGCTTCTGGATCCTCCTCAATATATGTGACGATGAGTCTCAAGTCGTCGCCGCGTCTGCGCTCTTTCGACTTCTTCTGTTTGACCTCTGAGCTAGCACTCACATCTACCGCCCTTTCATCCACAACTCGCGGTTTTTCCTTCTTGCGCTTCTTCTCCTTCCTCATATCCTCTGGGGCGTTTAGACGCACCTGCCCTTCTTGTCCCACGGACTCCGAATCTAAGTCCCTCCGCCTCCGCTTCTTGGTAGAATCAGATGGCTCTGAGCAGTCAGAGACATATCGCTTGCTCGTCTTGCTAGTCTTAATAGGAGTCTCTTCCAGAGTTACTGGGTGCGCAGTGATAGCCATCCGTGGTGTCACGAGAGAGTCAGTGTTGAGAGGTGGAACTGTAGGGTTGTATCGTAGACAAGAATTTGCGGTATCTCTCGCACGTTGTTGCCATATTTGGCAAGTGATAGATGTTTCGTAGACCAAACCAACCTTGACTGATAATTGTTGTCGGGGATGGGTCTTTCATAGTATACAGGGTACCTGTCATGGTATCTCGTTAAACATCTACCTTAAGGCCCAGTAGCCAGCGCTCGGAGTCCTTATGTAATGGATGGCTTACAAACTCTCAAAGGCGGATTCACTTCTGAGCGCCGCTCTCCTTGCTCAACATAAACACACACTTATGGGTCTCTCAGTCTCCACCTTATTTACATCCCTGTCGTCACTCCTGGGCTGGAAAACCGATGAGGATGTCCGCCTCCTCATACTTGGCCTAGATTCTGCGGGCAAAGTAAGTTCTGGCATGACATTAATGACAGCCGTGGCCGCTGATTTCTTTTCATAGACAACAATTTTGTACCGTTTGCAGGTGGGCTCGTTTGCTGCGTACCCAGCATCCTCCTGACTCGTCTAATGTGATATTAGATAGGAGAAGTAGTGTCAACAACGCCCAGTACGTTTTCATTCTCCAATGGATGCCTTCCGACGTTGAGTGTGCTGTAGCAATTGGATTCAATGTGGAGACTGTCCAGGTACGAGTTTTTGGCATACATCCGTATCTCATTATTTTATCATGGGTCCCAGCACAAGAACATCAAATTTCAGGTATGGGACCTGGGAGGCCAATCAAGTATCCGGTGCGCACCCTTGTCTGACTCGCCGAGCGTGGCTTACACAGCGTTGCAGGCCATACTGGCGTTGTTACTTCCCCAACACTTCTGCCATCATCTATGTCATCGACTCAACCGATAGAGACCGTCTACGACAGTCACACACAGAGCTCACGACTATTTTATCCGAAGAAGAGCTTGCTGGAGTGCCATTACTGGTATTATGCAATAAGCAAGACGCGACTGAAGCAATGGAAATAAAGGAGATCAGCGGATGTCTCCACCTCGAGGAAGAGAAAGACCGTGACTGGAGTTTACAAGGTTGTTCTGCCTTGAAGGGAGAAGGTCTAGATGAAGGTCTTAACTGGTGCGTCAATTAAGCTAATGCTACCGCCACCATGCCAACATCTTGTCCACATAGGCTAGTAAATGCAATAAAGAAGTGATGTTCCAACCCAACTGCATATACCCACTACTGTCGTCATCGCACTCGTTTTTCTCTTGCATGTCACATCTTGCGGCATTGACTCACGCACGTAATCCGTATATCTTTTATTCGTTCTCCGTGAACCTCATGCTCAATAAACATGTTTGATAGTACGATGCGAGCTAGGCATCGTGGAAATATGGTATGGCACATCTTGAGATGCCATTCACAGACTAGGCGTTGTGTCGTCCACAGCCCAAGCCCAATTCCACTTTGCAGCCTCCTCGTTGCTTTTGCATGCATCCTTGACCTCGAGGTCACTTCTCCAGACCCGGACGGTGCCATCATCTGCGCAGGTGGCCACCATCCCATCTGCCCAATCCACGGCGCTTACCTCGCCAACTTGGGCCTTCAGCGCGACTCCCTTCTCATGATTTGGGTTATATGATGCTGCTGCACGACCAGCACGAGACACATCGTACAGGAAAGCAGTACCAGTTTTACCGGAACTTCCGCTTGCGAGCCACCGCCCGCAAGGCGACACTGCGACACGTACCCAGAAGGAAGGTGTCTGCATACATTCATGCGAGAACACGTTGGTGTTATCGTTCGAGAGTGGTAGCAAAGTGCTTGCAGCGTAGGTATGGATGCGTGCGTCGATGCCCATGGCGAAGAAAATGCCTTCTGTCGGTCCGGTTCCGACAACCAAGGAGGTGATCCCGCGTGGGCGTCGGGAACCATGGAGTGTTGTAGGGTCGAAAGAGGACGTATGTGTAGGGATGAAGGTGGTTGCAGTCCTCTTTTTACAAGTCATCTGCGGGAGACGAATGTCCCAGTGACGAAGGATGCTGATGAAGGACCACGAATGTCAATTACAGTTGCCTGTGACAATCAAGAAGCACTCACCCGTCGAAAGACCCGCTACTGACAAGTCCATGAGGATCATTTACAGGTTGTAGCAAACTAGTCACAGTCCTTGACGAGACGGAAGCCCTGACTGTCTTTCCTCGACATTTGGTCTGGGTCTCTTGTCCGTGCGCTCCGTTGATTGTCAAAATTGGGCCCAATACATCAGTCCCATCAATATTGTTTCGTCGGCGACACTCTTCACCAGCTCTGAGGTCCCAAAGGCAAATCGCATTATCTCTGCCCCCTGTGCTCACCAAGTTTTCATTCTCTGCGTGCCATACGACACATTTCGGTGTAGACGTATGACCACGTAGAGTAATGCGTATTTGTCCGGTGGTAAGATCGGTTATGCGTGCTGCTTTGTCGGCGGCAACAGTAGCAAGCAGCGTGTCCGATGGGGACCACTGAACGTCGAAGACACCGTTGTCCAAGATATGCAAAAGCTTACGCTGGGGTTCTGTTATCAAGCAATGACAAATTAGCTGATCAGACGTTCGGGTGGCAATGTGGACAAACCATGATCCCAGCCACTCCGCTTCGATGTGTCCATGACATGGACGACGCCTTCCTCAGTTGCAACAGCTAAAAGTGGAGTCTCACCACGTTTTGCAGCTTCGAAGATGTCGTCGATCAGGCTGACCACCCAAAGCAGAAGTATCTGCAACTCACAATGGCTGTAGGAGCAAGCATATGGAGGAGTTACGAATGTTTCTCTGTTGTATGAAGGACACTTGAAAACATCCATTTTGTGAGACGAGACGAAGGAGTGTAGTGTTGGGCGTGTAGGCACTAAGGCAGCACTCCTGTCAAAAAAGTACAATACGTCCAGATTTTTCCGTGTAACTCACAGGGGAGTAACCGCGACCACGCTGATGGACGTGCCGAAGAGTTAGCCATTAACATCTGGAATGCACATCCTTTTCTTCGGCGAGCCTGGATCGTGTTCAGCGCAAGAGTGTCTCTCTCATCCAACACATTAGCAGTCTCATCAAGTGAAAACTTGATGCGCTTATGTCCGTGCACCAATGCATTTGGAGCGGGGCGCTTTGCCTTGGTGCATTCGGGAGGCATCGACAAAGAGTGACATGCATTGTCGCGAGGAGCATTAGTACTGTTTACAAGAATAGGGTGGTGAAGAGGAGAGGCGTTTGGGCTGTGAAGCATGGCTGCAGTTTTGTTGTGAGATTCAATGGTCCTAAGTGAGAGACAAATGGAAAGCGACGCGGAGGAGCCAGGACGCGTGTTGGTGTCATAAACGAAGGGGTGCACGTGACCGTGATATCTTCCACGCTCTATTACTAGTAATTTACTAGTCCGAATTCTCCGAGCCAACGGAAACACTGCTTTGCTGCAATACGCCAACCTTTTGCAGTGAGAGAAGAACATTGTAGCACTTGTCCTACTTCATCGATATCAATGGCTCTTCGGGCGCCATTCCGGTCTATGGTGACAGCTACGCGCCAGACACTCAAAGTAGGGTTGATTCCTGCGGATGGAATTGGTAAAGAAGTCATCCCTGTAAGTTCATATCTCATGGATGAAGGTCAGCCATGCCTCAGTATACCAATGTCTTGTAGGCAGCACAAGCAGCACTAGAGGCTCTTGGCTCTAATATCCCCAAACTTGAATTCTATAATCTGTTAGCTGGATGGGAAGTTTTCAAAAGGACAGGGACGGCATTACCTGAAGATACCATACAGTACGCCCCACCTTATGTTTGCTTCTTGCTGCCTTTGAACAGTTTGGTGGATCGATGGCAATAGAGTCCTACAACAAGAGTGCGATGCTGCATTGTTTGGAGCAGTAAGGTGTGTTAACATTGATACAAGCTAGTTACGATGGTAGCTCACCATAGTTCAGCTCACCATCTCGAAAAGTGACTGGTTATACGTCACCTATTGTAGCACTCCGCAAGGAGTTGGATCTCTATGCAAATATTCGACCAGTCGTATCCGTGCGTCCGTTAGTAGCTCAGTATGAATGCAAACTGAAATTTCCTCGAACTATGTATAGGTCAACTCAGATCCACAAGGAAGACGTAGCGTGGACCTAGTTGTCGTTCGTGAAAACACAGAATGCTTGGTACGTTACTCCTGTATGTCAACTTAAGACTGACTGACCTGTCTTTATAGTACGTCAAACAAGAGCAGCTATCAAATACAGATAATGGCCGCGAAGCTCGTGCGACGCGTCTTATCACAGAGAAAGCTTCCAAACGGATAGGTAAGATTGCGTTTGAGCTTGCCTTGGCACGGCCACGGAAGGTGAGCTTGATCACCGCAGCGTTTAAGAGCCCCACTTACGGACGATTGACAGCAAGTGACCATCATCCACAAATCTAACGTCCTCAGTGTCACGGATGGTCTCTTTAGAGAGTCGGTTCGCAACGTCCCTAGCCTCCCAGAAGTCCGCGGGAGATATGACGATGTCAAGATAGCGGAGCAAATTGTCGACAGTGCTGTATATCGGTACATCTCTTGTGGTTGGCCACATAAAACCTTACGTTGATATTATCTATTATATTTCAGACTATTCCGTGAACCCGAGTGAGCTTTTGGGAAATATTTAACAAGGGCGTTCTAACATTTTTGTGGCTCAGGATCTATGATGTTATGGTTGCTCCGAATCTGTATGGTGACATTCTGTCGTATGTGAGACCAGCTGTCGTATAATCTGGCAAACACTAAGAGTTGATTTCAGGGACGCAGCTGCGGCGTTGGTTGGTTCGCTAGGGCTTGTGCCGTCGGTAAATGCTGGCGACAAATTCGTCATGGGTGAACCGTAGGTGTCTCACTCTCACTTGATGCTCGAGGACACTGAGTTCATCGTCAATTTATAGCGTCCATGGCTCTGCGCCTGACATAGAAGGCCAAGGAATCGCGAATCCTCTGGCAGCAATCCGGTCTGCTGCGATGATGCTGCGTCATCTGGGATATGAAAGTGGTGCAAACCGCTTAGATGATGCGGTGAATGGGGTCATTCGGGAAGGGCAAATTCTGACACCAGACCTCGGTGGAAAGAGCAAAACTTCTGAGGTGGTGGATGCGGTCCTAAGAAGAATTTGAGGACAAAGATTAGTACCAGTACGTAGACTATTCGAAGGGCTGGACAATAATGTATCATAACAGGATGAGGCGGGTTCCCACGGTCGATTCAGTGGATCTGAGATCTATGGTCTAGTAGTACTAACACTCTTTCTCCCACTTTCACTGTCTCTCAGCTTTCTCGTCTTACCCTTCCTTCGGCGTGGTTTCTGCTACCATCATGCCAGCACCCTCGGAGGCATCGAATCCAACCACCAAGAGGTCTTCTTCTGTCCGTCCATCAAAAGACAAGTCTCAGCGTAGTCGTCAGTCACAACAACCTACTGGCATCAACGAGGCGCAAATTTCTTTCTCAACTACTTCTGATACAAAGCAGCCTCCTTCTATTCCACAACAGTCTCACACCAAGAAGATCGCTCGCCGCTCCAGTAAGCCCATCATTGATTGGTTCCAGCGGAAACTAGCTGGTACTGTTCGGCCCCGACGCGCGTCAGAGAGCGCACGGGGACGTCCTCTTCACAATGAAAACAGCAACCGGACCGTTCCTATTAGGGACAAGCAGAGACCTGCTCTACCCGACAACTTCATCCAAATTGCTCGCGTTCAATCCACTCCATCGCGAGGAAGATCGAGTGGCGTTTCAGATTTACGGAGGAATATCGATGGAGTGTCTTCCCCTAGACAAGCAGCAATCTCCTTGAATGACGACGATGCTGGCAGCTATCGTGGAGACGCCCAGCGACCCGGTGATGTCTCTACATATAGGTCATCCCTTGCCCGAGACTCGATGTGGTCTCCTACTAGTCATTTGGAGGCCGACGAGGACGCTTCTCTTCGACCATTGCCCCCCAGTGCACCTCCTTCTCCTTCACCCTCCGCTTCTTCTTCATCTTACCTTTCCAACCCGCATACTTTTATGAGTATGGCCGCAAGTACGAAACCCACGACCATCTTTAGCATGGAGATGAATGGCATGGCCCACATCGCACAACCCCCGCTGACCCCTTCCTCTATCGGTCCGAGGACTTCTGGACACGTTCGGTCACACTCCGGGGCTCCAGGGTCTTTGGGTGGATCCATCTCATTCTCAGCTCTCCCACCTTCACCTGCGTCCTCCCGACCACCGTCTGTACAGAATTTGGCTCTGAATGGCAATCATCTTGCCGTTTCGCACTCTGTGCAAGCACCCCATCATACCAGCCATCATCCACGTGATAATCCTCGGCCATCCTCCCCTCCTATGGATAATGCTTCTGTGCTTACCCTCGCCTCTTCAGCTTTTGCTTATCCGGGCGCCCGTATTGGTTCCCGCGGGGGAACAGATGCATTGTCCATTTCACACCTATCTCATTTTGGAGGTAGTCGCTTACCGGCCGAGGATCGATCAAGTCATTTCGTCCTTAGCGACGACATGGACCTCGAGGGCGAACGTGATGTTAATGCGAGTGTTCGGGCCCTTAGACCCAGGAGTTCTAGGAGGGGCAGCTGGGAGAGTGAGGCAAGCGGTTGGAGCGCAGTCGTCGGCAGTGGGGTGGGATTCGGACCGGGTACCTCCTTGGGCATGAGAGACAGGAGTCTGTGGGCAGTCAGTCTCAGGACAGGGGGTCAATTTAGTGGGGAGAACGGTGAGGAGGAACTTGATGAAGACGGAAATGATGCAGAGTCCCTGGGTTATCATAGCCAAGGTGTTAGCAAGAGCGAACAGAACTTGGGTCAAGATGCACGGCAATCAAGTCAACCTAACAGCCCACTATCTCCAGTACCTCTAGAAGTCAGGAGCCAGTCGCGGACACACACAGTACCGGTGGATCTACCCGCCCATTCCATTGATACGGACATTCGAGAAAAGCAGCTGGAGAGCCCCCACCATAGTGGAGAATTTTTATCCCAGTCACAGGAGTACTTGTCACCTCCAGAAGTTGTCGTTGACGACGTGAAGAAATCAGTCACGATTCATGAGCCAAGCAATACAGAGGTCACGCATCCTCGTTCGTCTGACGGGAGTCAGGAGGACGATGCGCAGAGCGTCGTTACGGCGAACGGTCTTCGCACGCCAGAGACATGGCATTCAGCACCGTCTACACCCATGTTCTAGTGACAGAGTGAGTGAAATCTTTGTGGAATCTTTCCTGTTCACTCATTCTGTTGTGTTGGGTTCAGTGTTTGACATCCGTTGTTGGTCCATTTCTGTTGATGGCATGGCCATGATTCATACATTCTTTCAGGACTACTTTCTGCGGTGTCTTCATTTCTATATGACTTCAGTCGAGTATACCCCCTCATTGTATGAGCTATCAGTTTACGGTATTTAGTGGTCTTCGTTTTCGGTACCCCGATCTTGCACTTGTCATTCACTAGTTCTTGTCCTCTTAAAATGTCTGAGAAACAAATGAACCGATCACGAGCCCACCCCACGAGCTCCATTGTCTCCCTAACTATCACAGATGATGTTTTTCTATCACACTTAGGCCCGGGCTGGCAGCACATCATACTAGTAGAGGTGTCACGGTGTGGATATGACTCATTACGACATTATTCCCAGACGACCATCATAGTACTTTGATTAGAATACGATCACGCTCCTGTAAACAGCGAAGCCATGGAACTTTTATCTTCGCTGCTCAGATCTTTTCGAGGCTGTGACTGGCAGAAGAGTATCTATGAATATGCGCAGAAAATGATATTTGCGTTGCCTTCACCACTAGCGGCGCTGATCGCGACCTTGGGCGCAAGCTCAGCCGTTGCCCAGAGTTGCCAGGATTACGCATTGTATTCCCAGGCGAGTCTTGTTTTCTAAAAATTCGGGCTCTTACCGAGTGGAGTACGTATGGGGATGAGTAGTCTCCACAGGGAAACCCATCCTCTGGGCCACTCTCTTTACCATTCATGAGGCCTGCGCCAGCATGCCGCACATTCAATAGCTCGGGCGTAGAGGTAAGCATTTATACTACAAAATCTGGGTATACATTGCTGACGGGTGTCGTGAATTGGTAGAAAGTGATCGCAGACATGAAATCGCGTCTCAAAGATCCTGATATTGCTCGTTTGTTTGAAAATACGTTTCCGAATACGCTAGGTAAGTCCTGTTTGGCCTTGGATCATAATTCAGGGACTAATGCCAGTGTACTATCCCAAAGATACGACAATTAAGTACTTTAACGCGGTATGGTACCTTTCTTGCGTACTGTTGTCCAGATGCACTGAGATCTGTTGTACAGACGGAGAATTTGGCTTTTATCATAACTGGTGTGAATCCTCAGTCCACATACTACGTCCATTGCATTACCACTCACGGTCTCCCGTTGGGGATGGGAACGTAGGACATCACGTACGCATGAATTGAAATTTCTGTGCCCTCCTGTCGTTTACTTGTTTGCCAGTGCACAATGGCTTCGGGACACGGCCAATCAGGTTCGTCTTTGACAGGGCAGTTGCGCTGGCCTCTACCATTGACGGACTGAGGTCTGAACAGCTTATTGTGTACCGTGACTTGCTGCCCCTGGATAACAACCTCGCGACGCTCGTGAAGGCGGTAATCAATAATGAAGCCCGCTATGTGTCACAATATCCGTATTGCAGCGCATTCCAGCCGCCTCCAGAAAGCGGCCTCGGCACAACTCACAACGACTGGGCAGATGGTGTCACAGTAAACCCGTATGTGAGCCCTATAAATATCCTTCCATCCTCCTTCCACTCGTGTCTTTCACAGTCCTGTAGATAGCCGTGTCGTCTTCGAGTGCAAGGTCAGTTTGCACCGGTCTGATTATAGTCAACCATACTGAAGTGAACGTACAGTATGAGATTGACTCATTGTGTGGCTTCATCAAGTTGTCGCGATCTTACTATCAGGCAACGAAGGATGCATCTTTCATGAACGACAATTGTTTGTACCTCATTTCCCTCCCGCATTTGGTTCGACTACTCATTCCGTAGGGCGCAACGCAATTGATCAGATTTTGCGAATCATCTGGGAACAGTCGCAAGGGTCTTGGGATGAGAACTATAATTTCGTGTCTTATTTCAACTGGACAGGCGGGAATGGAGCTCTCAGCCCAGCGGTCGTGAACGGCGGCAATGGGGAACCTAAAGCATACACTGGACTCGTAGGGACTTCTCACAGACCTTCTGATGATCCCAGCGTGTTTGGTACGTACCGCTACATTGTGGACTGTGGTACCTCTCTTCTAATGCTGCTGTCACTAGCCTTCTTAACTCCAGCCAACGCCATGCTGAGCGTTGAGCTGTCTCAATTGGCAACGGTCTTGGACGAGGTCGGGGAGCTACGGAACATAAGCAAACTGGCCAAGCAGTACAGTAGGACAATCGAGGATGCAATCTGGGACACAACTGTATGTTGGTAGAATTCTTGATGCTTTTAGAGTATTATAGACACAAATTGCAGGTTGTAGACAACATCTTCGCCTACGAAACGAATGGTTTGCAATACTAGTCTTTGTATGTGGCATGGACTTATGGTGGCTTGATATTGGCAGGTTATGGTGGAAGATATGTGATGGATGATGCCAATGTTCCCGTGCGTTAAGTTCTTGGATCAAGATGGCTTATGTTTTTCTGACCGCGAGCAGTCGCTCTTGTCTCTCCCGTACCTCGGATTTTTAGAGAAGGACAATTCGGTCTACGTTGCTACTCGCAATCTGTTGTTATCCAATCGGAACCCTTATTACGCTGCAGGCCAACGTTTCTGGGGAGTTGGGTATGGCGGCTGCAATACCTGTCAGAAAACATCGTTGATGATTTTTTCCAGAGGCCCTCACATTGACGCTTGGAATCCTTGGCCTATGTCACAGATCTCACTGATTTTCGGTACAGAGGACGACGAGGAGATTCTAACTTCACTTTACGCCATCGCAAACGTTAGTGATCCCGATTCATTCATGGCGGAGCCATAGAGTGCTAACATACCTCAAGAATACGGGTGGTTTGGGTCTCATTCATGAGTCGCAAAGCATATACGAAAGCTTGTCCTACACTCGACCCTGGTTCGCATGGGCCAACAGCTATTTCGCAGAGATGATTTTAGATTTAGCTCAGCGTAAACCACACCTAATCTTCGAGGATGGAGAAAAATATATACCAGGGCCGTGAGGGTATACCTAGCATTAATAGTACCAGTTCTACGATGGGACCCTAACCCTGATCAAGGAGCCGCTGTGTTTCTCGATTGAGCCACGTTGCACTGGCCCAGTGGGCACGGTCTGAATCAACGTGTGCATTTCAAGTCCGAGTCTATGCTCCCTTGGTAGCATAGTCTCTCTTGTCTTCCAATACGCTTGATCAATGCCTTCCAATCCTCATGAGATCGGTACACTCATCGCTGTCATATTGAAAGCAGTAAGGTCGCTTTCTCTTATGTCAACGAATCGTGCCAATCACTCAGATCCTGTAGCGTAATCTTCCAAACAAGCGGCATATAGGAAAACAAGACCCGTATTGCTCTGTAGTACTCAACGGTGAGAAACGCAGAACGAAGGCCATCAAGCGTGGAGGCCAGCACCCGGAGTGGGATGAGGAATTTCGCTTCACCATCTATGAGGACGTAGAGGACATCGTCAGTGGTGCTGGCACGCCGCCGCCGCCACCTCCGAAGAACAGTCGGTCTGTGAAGAAGATCAAAGGGGGAACAAGCATGGCCATTGCATGCTTTGCGGATGACCCGAGGGAACCTGATCTTATAGGCGAGGCTTCGGTTGACTTGACGGAGGTGCTGACGAAGGGCGAGACAGATGGTACGTGTTACTCTTCACTGTTTAGGGGGTTCCTGAGTTTTTCCTTACCCTCAAATGTAAGAATGGTTCACGCTCACCAACAAGGACAAGTATAGTGGCGAAGTCTATCTGGAGTTGACTTTTTGGTCTAACGTATGCTTCCAATCAGTCAGCTAGACTTCCCTGACCTTGTGTCTTGCAAATAGGAACCTGCCCCAGGAAAGAAATCGTTATCGAAGGCAAGCAAAATAATCAAGCAATATGGTGGACCGGGTTCTTTCGTCCCTTCAAGCGAGTCAGCATCTGGACCTTCAGATAGTACTCGCTCAACTGGTAGCAGACGCCAATCTTTAGCCGCCTCGTTACGCCCCTCCAGTTCGAATTCCAAAATCGAACTCTATGTGCCTCTTTATGAGCAGACCGTCCGGGCTAAGTCGCGAGGGGTATCTCCTGTTGATCAAATTGCGAGCGACTTCGGAGAACTGGATGTATCTGATCACAGAGGACAGAGCTTCCCTGTATGCTCATGTTGCATCCACCATACCTCCATCGGTGCTCACATTCTTGCAGCCCGCTCAGGATGGTCATACTCAAAGCCTTTCGTCTCATCGTTCCTTGTCTTCGCAATATAGCCAATCACCAGATCAGTCTAGTTGGTCTGACGGTGGGCTCCAGCACAGTCCTGAGCAATCTGATTCTCCTCTAGAAGCTGGCTACCATCGTTATTCTTTCCCACCCAGTCAATCTTATCCAGCACAACAATCTGGTCAGCCAACTTATGAACGCAACATCCCACAATCAACTAGATTTTCCAATCGCGCTTCGCCGCGCCATGGTCCGAGATACAGCATGCCTCCGACATCGCCAGGTTTTGCTCCAGCTCTATCTTCGTCGGAGCCTTCAGGGTTTGTAGGGTTTCCTTTGCCTTCACATATGTCAGTGCCTTCCAGCCTCGCGCCACCGCCGGCAGGGCCTGTCATGGCAACATCCTCCACCTACGCGCCTCCACACACTCCGACTCCTGGAGATTATGGACGGATGCCGTCACATTCCCCCTCGCCGTCATGGACGTCGTCTTCTGTCTCACCTTCAGGTTCTTTCCACCAGCCATCCTTGGGACAGTACGCTGCATACGGACACTCTACGCCCTCAACCCCTCCTCGACGATATTCCCACACCCCATCTCCATCTCCCCATGCTATGGTACCGTATCATCCTTCACCGCCTCAGCAATCGCTCACGGCCGGTAATATGCAAGCCCAAGGTTTTGCAGTTCAAAATTACGTTCCAAGTTCAAGACCCTTGCCGCAACAACCCGTAGGCGTGAAACAGCACACTGGACCTCCCCATCTACGTTCACAGCTGTCTCAGGGCTTTCAACCACAGTTTGGACATACCGTTCCATCACCAGCGCCTCCCAACGGAAAGCAAAATCCTCCTCTTCCGACTCCACCTGGCCCCCCAGGGCCGTTCGGCTCCAGTTCCTCGCCAATTACCGCATTAGTTCATTACGGCTCTGTACCTCCCCCACCTATTCCTTCGCAACTAAGCTCCAATTCACCTCAGGCATATCAACACAACGCGACTTCAAGCGCTAGTTCCTTACCCCCGCCGCCGCCACCACCACCAACGCAAGGCCTCATGAGATCGGTCTCTGGCCGTCCAAGTCTCCCACAGCCGCCCCCGGGCCCAGCGTCACAACAGCTTGTTTATCAGCCACCACCGCCACCGCCTCCACTGCAAATTCTGCATCAGCCACAATCTCATTCATCGGTTCTGTCAACCCAAGGTTTCTATCCTGGCCCCCCTCCGAGGCCACCAACTCAGCTGCCTCCTGCTGCACAATCTCAATGGCTACCCTCACAAATGGAGTCGCCACCTGCCCACTATGGGGGACACCAAATTCCCACCGGACGATTAAATGAGCGGGCATGAGCGGCGCTCATTATTTATAATCAACGAGGCAATCTTGTATCAGCATATCGATTCTTTGTCTTTTTTTCCAACTTCTTACGACCTGTCATTCATAACTGGACACTATTCTCGAATTTGTTATAGCTTTGATTTGCACACCTACCGCTGTGACGGTTATAGATCCACAATCTGCATAGGTAGCCAGATAGAACTCTGACCACGGACTACATCTGAATAAGACTTCAGGAAAATGTGAACAAGACGACTGATACATACGCTCAGCGTTCAACCATCTTGATGATTGTCCAATGACGATTGGTTCACGTCCTGCACCGTTTCCTGTTTCTCTGTCTTCCATTTCGAAATCTCAGACTCGGTAGCCACTAGACCACGGCGTGCAAGATCTAAACGTGCTTCCCGTCGCAAGTGGGTTTCCGCGATGCGCTCCGCATGTTCGTGGGACAAGAGCGCTTCATCAGCGGCCACTACCAATCCATAAATCGTGACTATTACGATGCTTGAGCACAAGGACAGCTCGGGACCGTCCCTGTAGTTAATACAACCCACTTGTTGATACCAAGAACCCTTTGAAGGCGAGCGTTTGGCGGCTGAAAGCAAAGTTGAGGTTTACTCGGAGAGTGTTGATCCAAAAGGACTGACCGAAACCACGGCCAGGTGTGATGTGTTACGGTTGCGAGTCCTAGTCCAAGCGCACCGTATCGCGCAGCACCCTAGAATTTAATGCCAGCAGAAAGGGAAACGGTGAACCCATACGCGTGTCGGTGAGATTACTGGCATGTACTCACTATCATCCCGGCTCTGATTTGGAGATCATAAGCCTTGTCTACCTGTTCCCGACGGTGTGCGCGCTGCGTGGACATGATGCAGCTAGTCTTGCCAGAGGGCAGAGAATCTTCTTCAGAAGTTCGAGATGCTGCACAAGAACGACTCGGAGAATGGCGGAGATGGTTTCTGCAGGTGATGTTGTTGTCGCCGCGGTGATCTTATGCTAGATGGAGACTGGCGCTTCGGCGAAGCACATCTTTGTTTTCGCCTACTTCAAAGATCAAGAACCTGCTTACTTCAACAAAGAAACATGATGAAACCAGGAATACATCAGACAACGAACGATACATGACTGAATACAGAAATACACCTCCATTGTAATCAACCCACGATACTAACTTAAAAAGGATTAAAGACGGGAAAGCAGTGGTACATGAGGAATGAGCACAACAGTAAATAGAGATAAGTTTCGTAGAGGCTTCGGTAGAAGTTCAGAGCTCGCAGAGATTGAAGAAAGCGAGTTGAGAATCTTCTGATGTAGCAATGAGTCCAGACTGGCCGAAAATTACTTGAATAACCTTTTGTTCTTGAAACGCAACGATCTATAACGCAGTTGACAAAAATAAGATGATGGAAAAGGCATGCGACAATACCTTCGATAATTCTTTCCTTGTATTCCGTAAATCCCATAGTCGGATATGCCCATTCAGGTCTCCACAGACGAATTGATGGTCATGGATATCACCTGAATGCCGAAGTCTAATTAAGAAGCTACTCTGGATCAAAAACGCATTTACCTTTAATGAACCGGCCATGTTTGTATTTGGTCACCGCATGGAAACCAAACCTTTGTACCGGCCTTTCTGGAAGTAGTCGATAGTCCCGCAGTTCATATTGTTGTTCATAATGCGCAACCTGGCAAGTGACCTTAGTGTTACCTCCGCGGGAATGAATAAATAGCAGTAGTAGCAGGTATACTTACCTCCGCAAGGACACAGTACGGCATAGGCGGTTTGTACAGGTTGTAGACGTGGTGCGATACATTAAACATCTGAACCGCACGCTCAGAAGAGAGATCCCACACATTGATCCTGCCATCGGCTCCAGCGGTCAAAAGTTTGCGGCTGGTGTCGCGAAGGGGAAGTAGAGCTTGCAAGCAACTGGTGTGGTCTATCGCAAGTCGGGTCTGAGAGGCTGTCATTAGATTCTCATTCACCGTCCATAGTCGGACATCATTTTTTGCGCCGCCAGTTGCAAACATACAGGGGTCCATCATCGCACAGATAGTATTTGGTCCACGTGTCGTGATTGGGCCACCAAATGTATTAACCTTAAGATAATTTAATCAACCATTAATTGGGTTTAGGACGATAAAAAACGCACATGATCGGTACCGTACACTTTAACCAGGGAGATCTCGGATCCGCCTTGTGCATGGCACAAAACAACATGTGGTCCTGAAGGAAGAGAAATAACGCATGCATCGTTGACAGACTCTTGTGCGAGCATCGTCGGAGTACGGACTCTTCGTCGCCTGCAACAACATGAGGTCATCGCATGTCAGTGAACACCCTTGCCATGCATCAATGTGATGTAAAAAGCTCGTACGTCAAAGGACTTCTGCTCACTCCTTCTATGAGTCCACGTAAGGAAATGTATACCAAAAGATTCTCGTTTGAAAGAAGATGTATGCGCCTTGGTTTGTCACAATGATCCTTTGGTAGTCGGATGTAACTTCCCCAGTCTATGAAGACCGGTTTAGGAACATAGGTAGCGGAAGAGGAAGGCCCTTCAAGATTGCCAGAACAACAAGGACCACCACCTGGATTGGCCAATGATAAGAGTGAGCCGGAATTTAGCTTTGGTGGAGACGGAACAGGATTGATCAATGCCGAATCGTCACGGGGTAGGACTTGAACACCCCAATCGTCGGGCTGATTGGATACAAAAGTAGCTTGTACATCTATATACGAGTTGCGCTGCGGGGTCGACGATATTAGTGCATGTGGTTGTTTAGCGATGGGGATACCGGGAGTGTCGAGGGTGTTGTTAGGAGAAATAGTGAGAACCCCAGATGAAAACCTGAACTGATCCAGACTTGAACGACGACCATGCGGTTGATTGGATGTTGAAAGCGAGCCTGATATCTCCCGCTGAGCCAATTGGAGCTCGGTATCGCGGGCGTCCTCTGTCACATCTATGTAGCCCAGGCGATCGCTAGATGTTTGTCCTGCCTTTCTGTTAATCGAAAGAGAGACTAGCCAAGACATGGAAGTACCTACCTGTCGGAGTAGAACAACTTTGGATGAGACCTGGCGAACTCGTTTCTGGATAGACTTCTGACGGTTGGTCGTGTGGGACGGATCTATTATAGAGATTTATGGAATAATCGGGCATAGACACTATAGCATGGCCCGCTGACGTGCTGTCGTCAGCTGCGACGTTGTGCGTTAGTTACCGAGAAGGTCAGTGACACAAAGGGAGTACCTTGAAGAACCGAGTCTTGAATCGGGACAGGACTTGAAGCCTCTGTACGTGCAATATTTGTAATTTTTTGAGACTGAAAGTATGCATTTTAAAGTAGCAAGAAAGATGAACGAATGAGCCCTAGAAGAATGGTATAATCAGTCATATTCTAACCTGCCATGCTTGGAAACTCGATAGCCCCGACTCAGAAGTGAGCGGACTAGGTGCTACCCCGCTGAGAAATGCTACTGTGAAACGATGCATGAGGATAGAAAGGGAGATGTTGTGAAGGCGCCAACCGGATGAATACTCGGTAGTTTGCATGAGATTGGTGCGTCGAGAGTCCCTGGAATAATAGAAACGAACACGATTCCCGAGAATCTCATGGCTCTTGATGATTACGCACATATCGTCTCCCAACCTTTTCTTCTCCCTCTTTATCCAGTCCTTGCGCAACACTCTGGAGTTGACCGCACCTTTGCGGCAAGTGTGGGGTAGAATGCCATCCACGTACAAGCTATTGGACTGCCAACCCTGGGGTTGCGTTTTTGTGGGTTGCGACGCCATCCTTCGTTGCTGTTGTCTTACATCGTCACTAGTCAGCCAGACTCGCCTATGTGCGTCGTCCACGCCTCGGTCGCGGTGTATGGGGTTGAATGTTGCTGACAGAGTGCCTTGCAGGTAGTCACGACGCAAAGGAGGCCCTCCCCCAATATTATGGCTCGAAGAATAGCGATTGGTGGGACATCGACCCATTGGGTTTGTTCTACCTGAGTGAGTTGCAGCACGTACGATGGGAACGAAACTATTCCCCTTGCGCGATAGCCGAGTCTCATTCGGCTGCGCGTCCTCGGGCATAGTTGTACCAAGGAAAGGGACCGGGCTTGAATACTGCTGTTTTCTGATGCAAGAGTGTTAGACCATAAAGCCACTTTGGATCAGATTGAAGTAAATACAAAGCGTTGTAGCAGGATTTGAAGCCTTGTGGCAGGATTGAAGCCTTGCATTGTCCCGGACGCGGCTTCGGGCCGAGGGCTTGCCAATCAAGAAGTCGATTCAATTCTATATTCACACATTCCTTTTCTTGTTCTCATTCGTATATCGCGCACACCGTCCGAGTCAGATCAGCCTTCTGATCAATGCTTTCCTCTCCTAGCGCCATTAGCAGCCAGCGAAGAGAAAGACGCACAACTCGAGACACCGAGATGTGTCCATTGCCTACAGAATGCAAGCATGTACCTCGTAATTCCCGCGAATACTATGCGATAATTAGATCAAAGCTGCGAAAGGTTATTGATTCTTTAAGACGGGAAGGAAAACGAGTGGTCAAGACCAGGATATTGTGGGTAATGTGTACTTCTCATCGATGTCTATTTGTTCCTAATTGAATTAGGGAGAACGAGGTTGCTCTTGATTGGTAACCCCAGCCAGTGTTCTTGCTTGCTTTCCATCTGATACAAGTCAGGATATTGGATTTCGACATCTTGACCCATGAAGTGGCTTTTGTTGATGAGAAACCGTCCTTCATGAACGCCAATGCAGTCGACGAATCATCTGCATCTCAACCATCAACACATAAAAATATTAAGGTCAGAGTTTTCTCAGAACCTGAACTTAGTATTCGAAGTACGAGTGCAAGTGTCGTATATGACCACAAGCCACTCATGATGGATGGCAATCACGAGGGAATTATTCATGTCCTCGACTCAGACGAAGACATGGACAATTCCGATAGAAGCAATTCCGACGTGACCCAAAATACCTCCCCTATGTATTCGTCCACTCAATTCCGCCCTGAAGGCTTTGACATGGCCCTTGATTTGATGGATGACAGGCCTATCATGGCGCATGGTATGTTGATTGCGAACAGCCGTGCCAAATGCTAGCCATCTCAATATGCGTTACTAACCCTGGTTTGCAGAGAGACAGTCGTGGCAAGAGCCGGTACAAACGACGCCGTCCGGATCACAAGTCGGTACAAGAGATCGTATGGTTTCAGTCTCGAGCGGCGCGCCGTTTCAAGTCCGTGACTCAGACTCAACAGCTGAAGATTCTGAGTGGGAGGAAGGGGAGCTCGAATATGGGCCCTATGCTGCCCCAGCGTCCCATCGTAATACCATGGAACAGAATCAGAATTCCGTCAAACCTAGCGCGAAGGGCAAAGAGCCACGCCGTTCCGCCCATCGTGAGCCGCACGGGGCATCTATTTCAACTTCAAGAGGGTCATCGACAGCTGACTGCAGGGTTCCTATACCCAGAGGGGAGTTCGCTCGTGCACGGCGTCTTCTTGTGCCAGATGATTCTGATCTGCCTTTGATGACTGTCGACCTGCGAGCTGACTGTCAATTCATCTCAAGACCCAAGTAGTAAGTCTCCCGCCCGGTCCCCTCAAGTATGAGTCAAGATACACGGTATAACGTACAACATCCTCAGTATCAGGATATCCGAATACTCGTTGCCTCTTGACCGGCAGGATAGGAAAATTCGCAATGTGCAAGACGCTTGCATCGTTGAGAACACTGCAGTGATTGGTTACGAGTTTTCGGGAGATATTCACGAGCCTTGCCAGCTCTCCATTGTTCATCTGAGGGAGGTAAGCTTCGATTTCCCCTAAGGCACATACTGTGTAACAGAAATCACACGTAGGGGGAAAAACCTCGACGAATCGATATCACCCCGCAAGCTCATCATACTGTCCACGAAAGTCTCACAACTTCCGTCAAGAGAAACCGAGGCATCACGTCATTAGCTGCCGTTGGAGTGGAAAATGCTCAAGTCAAGTTCGTTTCCGGCGGCCGCGACGGGTATGCATACCTGTGGACAATTAGAACGAATAATAGAAAATACAACACACGGATCGAGAAACTTGCTGTAGAACATCACGCTTCTGTCCGTGCCTTGGCTTATTGTCCCCCAAAAGCCACACTTCTGTCGGCTGCCGGAAAAAAGCTCTTCGTCAGTTCATTGACAGCGCCTCGGTCATTGATGACCGTGTTGATGTCCAACAATGTCAACCAAATCCACGTCCACCAAGAAAAGCCTAACGTAGTCTTGCTTGAGGTACGATTTCGTCTTCACAATACCTTTATGATCAGTGTTGTCCTGACAATCCTCTGTCCAAGGTTGCGCATCTGAGCAAACAAATTCAGTTATTCGACCTGCGGCAAGGCGGGTTTGACAAAGATCCTTGCCTAGAGTTCGGGTCCAGAAGCGTCAGTAACAATGACAAATCCAGCGAGTCGCGCTATATGCGAGGAAGTAGCTACATGAGCTACTTCGCCCGGGGGTACAAAGACGCCTCAGTCAACATTTGGGACTTCCGCAACGTGAAGGTAGGCTGGCCGGCATCTATCATGTCATATCCACAACCCTTCAACGAACACTGACGATGCGTGTGCAGAACGTCCTTAAATCAGAGCACCAGGCTAGAGAGCCTGTCATTCATACCGTATTCTCCGCCTGGGACATAGTTGCATACAGCGCGAATGCTGTGGAGGTCTTTCACCTACCTTAATTGACACTTGTGCATGCACGCAGTCTCTGAAGGTAGTTTTCATCCCCTAGTCCTCGCAGTGTGTGGGCATAGTTCACTTCATTTCGCACAGCATCCAAATTCAAAAATAACTAGTATTAAAAACGTGTCGTACGAAGATCACGGCAGCCAAAAGCACGTGTGTACAGTCCACGAAGCTAGTCGTTCTTAGTCCACCCACCCACCCAGCTCAATGGCAAAAGCAACTGCCAGCTTGGAGAACTCCAACATATGAGTGAAGCTAAACTGTTCCGAGTCTATCCGGCTGCAGTATAATCAGTACATTTAGCATGGCAACTTCGCTAGGAAAGCCTACTCTCGAGTAGAATGGATGTTGGGATTCGAATTCTCGAACATGCTTTCTAGAAGAACCCATTCCATCAGATAACTGAAGCCATCGTGGCGGTTTAGATAACTCACCGATAGTGAATGAACTGGGGTATCCAGCCTTGTCCCATGAGGCGCTGCAGGGAGATGATTTTCAGCACACAGATTGGACAATCTAAGCAGATTTAGCATACTGATCACTGCAGGCATAGCCACAACGGGTTTCCGCGTAGGGTATGTCCAAATAGGCATCCACGAGTTGCTTGTTGA
Organism: Albatrellus ellisii; assembly: GCA_003314395.1. Lineage (NCBI taxonomy): Eukaryota > Fungi > Basidiomycota > Agaricomycetes > Russulales > Albatrellaceae > Albatrellus > Albatrellus ellisii. The sequence continues at coordinate 34,377 of QLPN01007932.1, forward strand.
AGTCTGTCAAACTGTAGGCAATTAGTCCATGTGCTCCCTAAAGGGTGAACATGCAGCCAACCCTGTGTCTACGTAGTCAACTATTATCCCAACCTCCTCCCGTGTACCTCGCTTCACCCATGCTGTCATGTCGAACTAATATAGATGAGCACGAGTACAACTACCAGTTGCTGTGAGGCAACACACCTGGCTCATAGCGAGCACATTTACCGAACGCGCCTCGTAATCTCGCGCGACGGCCTGTGACCCGAGTAGACCCCCTTCCTGATGGTGTGCAACGAGGTTTAGCTTATCGATGGGCTGCCGCTCGGGTAATCTAATACAAACCTCGGCAGAATACCAATGAAATTCGACATTCCTAACCGGACGGAAGTTGGATGCGATGAGGGCGCGGTAGGCTTCAAGTATGGTAACGGTTCCAGAACCGTCGTCATCGGCACCTGTTGTGGGAAATTATGCTGATGCAACAAAACGGATACGTAGCTACTTACCTGGCGCCCCAAGAAACGGCCACGAGTTTGTGCTTGGCACAAGAAAACTGTGAGAAACAGAAGGATGAAAGTTGAATACAATTCACCTATCTTGATGGGCGGCGATTATAATGACGCCATCATCAATTGGGGCTGAACCGTTGATCCTTACGACCTGCCGTAGAGATGAATAGTTAATATAACTCCGTAGCGCACAAAACCCGATGGGCATACGATGGTATTCTGCCCCCATGAATGAGGGAATTCTGATACCGAGATAATATCTTGCAAACCATCGTGGGCATAAGCCATAGTAGTCTAAACAAGGTATTAATGGATATGAGAGGTCGAACAGGAAGAAGGCACCTCAGATATTTTGTTAAGCAGCCATTTTTGACTCTGTTGTCCATACTAGTAGAGAAGCTCAATATGAAGCGAAAGGAAAATTCTCAATATCGCTCGAATAATTACCTCGCTGCGGTAATCTGGAGAAGAGCGGGATAAGTTTATTGAATTTACGAAGACAGTGCAACATACATCTTGTAAAAAATCCAGAGAACTTCTCCAAGTTTGCCCGTGGGCCCTCCGTAGACAGGGTCTTCAGCACGGATTTCACCTGATCAGTGGCGTTGGGCGCTGGAAAGGCTAAGTAACACATCGATTGTTAAAATAGAAGGGTTGTAAAAAGCGGAGATGCATGCATTTTGGAGCAGCTCGTAAATGAGCAGAAGAGCCTAAAGACTGTGTATCGGTACTAGTGGTGTTGTGAACATAGAATGAACATAGGATAGTAACACAGCAAACTTACATGTCGAAGAAAGCGATCCCCTGCGCTTTAGCATGGATCTAAAACACCCAGCAACTGCCTTGACGATGATGAAATGAAGGAGGAACGGAGGAGCGGCACCTTGTCTAGTTCCGTCATCCAAACTGGCGGGCTGTCCTCCAATTGCACAAGTCGGAGGCTATTGAGGTTCAAATCGAAGCCAGCGTGGTTGACATGCTGAACATCGTGTTCACCGTTCAGCAATAGAGGAGACTTGGCTGGAATGGCAGCGACTGCGCAAGCAAGAGACACAAGAGCAAGGAGAGACTTCATAACTGTAAGATGATGGCTGACGAGGAAGAGGTCGAGTCCAAGTCGACGTAGGCCGCTGGGTCGGAGGCCGTGAGAATTGGACGGCATCCTGGGAGTTGAAATGGACGCTAGTCCAAGTCTGACAGCCGGTTTCACCAGCCACCGTGCCGGATGTCGGGGTGCTTGCCACTGGCCAAAGCCTGCAGACAATCAAGCTAAGACTACCCTCAAACCCGGTTTAGACTACGGAAAGACCACCTCATGGACGCTGAGCACGCTTCAGCATGAACCGAGGGCACGACAGAGTACCAACTGTAACAGATCTCGATGATACTTCATCGCTGTATCCTGCCCATTCGCCTCCGCTCACGTGACCATTGCGTCCCAATTTGTCTCTATTTGCCAGTACCTACGTGGAAAAGCCGACATAACTACCTCCTTGCCGTATCATCATCAGCAAGCTACAGGCATGTCGAAAGCTACCAATGCCAAGGCACAGGTCATGGTTCGTTTTACCCTGCATTTCACGTTTTCACATATTCACCGTCTGTCAGCGCATCTTGATAGCTGCAGGCAAGGCTGCACCAACACCACCCGTTGGTCCTGCCCTCGGTGCTCGTGGTGTCAAGTCAATGGACTTTTGTAAGGAGTTTAACGCTCGGACCGCACACATAGAGCCTGGCGTACCAACTCCAACGCTTGTCACAATTCAACCGGACCGGACCTTCACATTTATGACCAAGACTCCCCCGACTGCCTATTTTCTAAAGAAAGCGGCTGGCATCGACAAGGGTACGGGTCGGCCTGGCCACGATATAGTAGGGACTGTCAGCCTCAAACATGTGTACGAGATCGCAAAAATAAAGGCCACAGATGAGCATCTGAAGCACCTGAGACTCGAGGCCATTGCGAGTACTATCATTGGCACGGCACGGACCTTGGGGGTACAGGTTGTGCCGTGACTGCAACACGTCTCCACTGTGCGTTTTTTTTTACTCCAAGCGCCTCATATTGATTGATTTCCAAGGCAGATGGACGTTATGGCGCTATAAGGCTGCTAGACCATTTCCATATTGACATAGTTTGTATACAGATGCATGCCTTGCTGGAAATTACAGGTGTCTTCAATTGTCCGAAGGCGTGAGCGATCGACAACGTCACATTTGCGAGACAGAAGAGTGTGGGGTCAGCAGGTTCTCAACGTGTGATCTATAGTGGGCTTGCGGTCATGACATGGCCACGATGGCGACGCGCCGAAAAGATCAAAAGATGATCAATTTGAGTTCATGAAAATAAGATTAAGCTTCAACATCAGGGACGTGCGATGAACAGGCATGGGCCGCACTTCGTATCGCTCTGCTTGCCAGCTGGCGCACAGGAAACCACAGAGAAATGGTGAATGGTGGCCAGTCTTGCTCCCTTGGAGGGTGGCGTTGTGTTTCTCCAGGGGAGGTTTGTCAACAAGAACCAGGTGCGGATGTTGGCCCTGTCGAAGACTGTCAAGCATACAGCGGACAAATAAGCAGAATTTTCCTTATCGCCATCGCTTTGTACTGCGTAAGGGATTTCTGACATGCTGCGTACACGCTCTGGCCAAGGGAGACGCAAACCGGGGAGATGTTTGGTATGTGTCCAACCTCTTGCGCCTGACTTGCCATATCTAGTCTCTTCCTCACCGCGTGGAGTTTTGTCTGCAGTGTCCGCTCTTGTTTCTCGACTGAACTGCCGGCGGACTTTCCCGTCCTTTGCCTTCGCATTATGCGATTTTTTTTGGTTTGTCGTTTCTCCCCTTTTCCAGGAAATTCGTGTGTTCGTGCCTCTTCTTCGATGTCGCTTTTCGCACATCTTTTCGCGAAAATCGAGCGCTTACCCTTTTCCTCGTGTTGTTTTCCGATCAAGTTGGCCTCGACCTGAGCAGTTTTCGGGCCTCTGCTCCACTGAACAAGGCTCAGGGAAACATCGTGAAGCCCTCCTTCTCCTGCCGACACTATGCCGCCTTGTATTCAGCTTTATCAGTCACCATGTCCACGTTCCCGATCGGACCATTCACCATCAGTCAAAAAACAAGAAATGCTTGCCACGGGGTGATATAAAGCTGGCCAAGGCAAGTCGTCGTTTCCTCACAACTGTCCAACAAACGGCAGTCATCCCCTTGACCCTGCAGCCAGCCTATCATGTCTACTTCTTCGAACGATGTTCTCTCTTGGACGTCGCAGGACCCTCGCCAGAGCCAGCTGTTCAGCACTTGGGGTGTTGTGTACCGTTTCCAAGTAGGCTCAGTTTATCCCTGAGATATACTTGAGATTCACGCAACAAAATCTAGACCGATACGAACAGTCAGGGCCAGATGGTCACCACTGTGTGGCGCGCAATCCGTGCCAACAAAGAGGACCGCGTCGCAAAGCTTGAATGGTCGCCTACTGGCGGCCTCGGGCGGGCGGTCATCGGAAAGGTCACATAAGCTTCTTGTTTGAAGTGATGTCGCATTTTTTTTTGATACCTCTTGCCGATTCAGAACACCTTGCCTATGGCCGATCTAGTCCGTCGCGATCCGCGTATCATTGTAGGTTCCATCTGGCAATGCCTATCTGGTTTGATGTTGACCCATCTCTCTACAGAACTGCAGGGTTTTCAACGGCCCTGATGGCCTCCAATACCGATGGAGACCCACTACAAATAGTCAAGACACAGTGGTTTGTCATGAAGTATTTCTACAAGCCAGTAAGCGGCTGACGACTTTCATGTGCAGTTACAAGATCCCAATGGGAATGTTATCGCCTTCGTGCGCCCCACGCGACCCACCCGCTACCCCGGACTAGGCGACGTTTACGCGGAACTTCACTTCGTCCGCACGGCAGGCGCGGGTATTGTGGTTCGTATCGCAGCTTTTCCGGACCGCTACTTTCTCTCACAGATCATCATGCGCTAGATGCACCCTCCGCTAATGGACACCGTGACAGTGACAGCAATGCTTTATCGCGTTGCGTCAAGTTACAATCTGTGACTTCATCAATCGATGCCGAACTTTATCGTGTAACTGTGATAATGCGTCTGGTGGGAGTTGGGAGTGTATTAACATATTGCATAAGGGCTCTGATCTTGTGCCGTCGTATATACACTGTGTATATGTAAGGTATTGCCATCAGGACCTATGACGAGCAAAATTCAATAAATTTGTTGTATGTAGTCATACTGTTTATGAACCAACGCCCATCACAGGTGAGAATCAGGCAATATAAACGATAAAGCGGACGCAGGCGTCTGAAAGACTTCCACGTGGGAGGATGGATATGGACTTCTAGAAAACGATGCAGACACGCTGTGGCAGAAGCAGAAAAAGCTACGACAAAAGCGCGGCCGCATGATTGTCTACAATTTAGCATCTGTGTTTCTCTCCGCCTCCAATTATGTGACATCAAGAATCGAGTCAACAGTACGAATGACCCACTCCGCCCCTTCATCGGTGGAAAGCCACCTGTCTTCTTCGCTTAGATTGTTCTCGGCGCGGGCTTTCAGGAGACCGAAAACGTGGCTGGTCAACTGGGGACCAACTCTCCCTTCCGCACGGAGACAAGCTACGCCAACAACGGAACCCAGAGCACGGCTAAGGTTGCCTTGTTCGTTGTCCCCAGGCAAGGGGGACAAAACGGAGCCGTAGGACTGGATTATAAAGGCTATAATTGGATGTCTTTTGAGCACCGGGCACGAAGCACACTGATCATGATCGGAAAAGGATAGCGAATGCCGTATCTGTGAGAAGCTACAGACTACGGGATGGTAGACTTACTAATGAAGTCAGGATGGTACGACCCCAATTTGTTGTAGAGTTTCACTGCATGGGGCTCGTAGATGGAATTCCACAGTGTCTTTCCTCTATCCAGTATGGTGTTGATATTCTCGGTGTTTGCGGTCCTAGAGAAGCAGGGAATGTCTCGATGAGGAAAAACGTCCAAATCGCAACGAAGAAAAGGAAATGTGACATGATATTCACCTGTCGGTATGTGACTCAAGTCTCAAGCCCTTTTTCACGTCATCTTCGAGGGCTTCTGTGAGACCTGCGAGGGCAAGAATTGTCTGGGTTTCACCGAGAAGAGAGTAAACTAGCTGCTGCGACGTAGGAAATGAAATATGAAAACGACGAACACGAGGGACCCCGGTGAATATAGTGCTCTTTAAGGCCGACTCTCGCATGAGTGCCGCCTTACTCACGGCATCGGGCAAGCTCTGACGAGAAGAGGAAACAGTTGGGTCGGATCTGGTAGTAAAGCGATACAGATGTCCCAGAGTGGAAGGCATATTCGCTGTCAAGAGCGTGCATGTCTATCAGTTTCCAAGGTGCCAGTATATTGAGTACATCAGTGTTTGATGGTGGAACAGTGAAGGGGTCCATATGAAACATTTAGCTCACGGTCAGAACAAGCCACCCATTCTCGGCCCTCCTCTGCTTCGCGTCGGCATAAGTGCTGTGCAATATTCCTCGCAACTTGGCTACCGGTGGTCCAGGGAGGGAATTCGGATTTTGTAGACTAAGCAGATACTTCACGGTAGGTGGGAGATGTTTAACCATCGTCATCAAGTCAGGGCCCGTCACAGTTGACTCGTTTGGCTGGTCCCCTTTGCAGACCTTATCGTTTGGCTACTTGTACGTAGTCAAGGTCTGCAAAGGAGACTCCCGTTTGGCATTACTTTCCCGGCTCTCCGCTATGCCGCAACTATGAATAACTTGGAAGCTTTCCCAAGCACGACATAGTTTACGTAACGTACCTGAGGGTGTAACTGAATATTGATTGATAGGATCTCAGCTATTAGCAACTCAAACAAGAGGAGGACAATTCTAGGCATGGGAAGTATCATTAGATGCAACTCCTACTCGGATGCTACAACACCCAGAAAACTCCATAGGAATGGGGCTGTAATGGTAATAACTCATAATTGAGATTCGGTTGTGTAGTACACAGTACTATCACGAAACATGCAAGAAAGACACTTCCCGCACAACGGGATGTAATGTTAGAATGGTGGGTATAGGACACCACTGCGATAGGAGCGTGCCAGAAAAAAGTGGATAGTGTAGGCGAATAAGGTTATTTAAGCATTGAGATAGGTCCAGCCAAGAGCAGTGGGTTGGCCATCGGAACTCATCAATGAATTCAAGGGATTGACGCCTTGCAAATCTTGCATGGCACCTACACCACATCGCATCAGGTGTGAGAAGACCGCCGAAAGTCACACACATACCGAAGTAATAGTACGAATGGACCTTATCGTTGCTATCCATCCATGACGTCGTGGCCTGCACAAAGGCGAAGATCTGACCTAGGTTGGCTTGATTGTTCGCCCCGGTGAAATCCTGGATGACGAGTAAGACATGGCGCGACGAGGGCTTGAAAAGGCACTGACTTGGCAAGCATACTCCGTGACCATAACTGGCCTACCGAAAGAATTGATGAATTTCTGCACATATTGGATCATCTCACTCGAACTTGTGCCATAAAAGTGCAGAGCTGTATATGTAACCTAAGATCTTATGTGAATGACAAGTCGACAGAACAGCTATGAATTACTTACATGGCAACCAGTACAAGCCGCGAAAAATTGTTGCATCCAAACAAAGCCACTCGGCGCACTTGAGGTAGCTGGTGAGCCCAATTCGTAGCCCTGGGAGACCAAAGGCTCCAAGTACGTCCTCCACAGGTTCACGGCGTCTGACGGACTCATGTTGGACTGACCGGATTGGTTGGGCCTGTGAAGCTGTGAGAAAAGTTTTCACAAGGGCAATAGTATATATACCCACTCATTAGGACCCAAGGCGATGGTAGCGTAACCCTGCTTGACCAAATTCTGGAATTGCGTAACCTGATTCCAACCCCAGAGCATAGGAATCGGTCGAAAACCCAGGGATTTAGCGTTGGTAGGGATCTCAGGAGCCCACGAATACAACCTAGGTCAATGTCAGGACATCAGGCAGTTGGAATAAAACAAGATGAGATAAACGAACCAACAAGCTTTTCCGCCATGTCCCGGTGCGTAAAATTCAAGCCATGGAGAATTACCATTAGGCCAGGCCACGCCGACTTTACTGCAGCCAGTATTCGCGGAGTTGCTGGTACTCACGGCAGACGTCGTAGGCGCAGGTGTGGATGAAGACGGGGCAGCATGGCTGGCTGGTGCGGATGAAGATGGAGCAGCATGGCTGGTTGACGTGGACGAAGACGGGATAGCATGACTAGGCGTAGAAGATTTGGCGGGTTCGATATGAGTAGATGAAGACGTGGCCAAGCTCGATGACCTCGGTTTGCAACGCTTGGCAGACGATGAGTCCCGCTTCTTAGCAATAGCATCATGCCCGTGCGCGATGCCGCGAGCAGCGTGACTGTGATCGGGGGACAGCGCATTCGCTGGGATCGCACAGAAAGAGCAGGCAAGAACAGCTAGGCTGCAAATCGCAAAGAGATTGATCAACTTGACCGGTGCCATGACTGATTAGTGCAACAACGAAAGAAAGAGTTTAGAAAAAAACAAGAGGATGATACGAGGGGGAGGGAGCAAGGAAGGATACGGATAAAAGAGTGTTAGAGGCCGCACGGCCTAGGCGTACGAGGAGGGAGGGTATGTTCAAAGATTTGCAATGTGCGTCCTTTTATGAATCGGAGCTTATACATAATTACATAATTACCCAAGAAGCATCATTGCACGCGGTTGCACACTGGTTACACACGGATCAGTGCATAACGCTTTCGTATTAATTTAGCTCGCCGCTTATTGTAGATAACGCGTGTCTCAGATTATATTTCAACGACTCGTGGCTTGGGCAGGTTTGTAGTGGGGAGGCTGCGAGACCCTTTGGCGTTCGTGTGTTGCTCACTCTGAACGCGCAGGGTTGTCGTCGGCTGAGACGCGTGTATATTATTTGCTAAGAGGGTGAGACAAGTGTCATGGCGACGAACGCTAGTAACTTACTTATTATGAGTTACATACAAGGGCATGCCTCGGCGGAGTTTGCTTTTTTATCAAAAAGTACTCGCAGCCACCCAGCCCTCTTCCTTTCAACCTTCAAGTTTAACACAAAGAAACCGGTTCATCAAGTTCATCCCAATCCAAAACCTACCAGTTCCATCCGCTCGTGATGTCTGACGCCCCCGCCACCCCAGTCACAGAAAATGGCGTGCTTCCGGCTACGCGGGAACAGACTGTCGAAGAGACCCCCGGCTTCAAAGTACATTCGTCTTTTCATCATACCATGACCTAAGCGTCTTCACGTCTCTTTCATAGGTCTTTGCCGGTAACCTTGCGTACTCCACCACGGATGAAGGGCTGAAGGCGTTTTTTGCGCCCGTTGAGAATGATATGTACGTATCACCTGGCTGCATATACTTGCCATCACTTCATTTATCATACTGCTCACTCGATGTCCCTCACTTCCTCAGTATCTCTGCCCAGGTCATCATGAGAGGGTCCCGATCAGCGGGCTACGGTTTTGTTGCTCTCAACAGCGCTGAGGCCGCGCAGAAGGCAGTTGAAGCTCTTGACAAGGAAGAGCTCGATGGACGTCCGATCATTGTTGAGGTTGCCAAGCCCACTGACCAAAAAGACAGGGACAGGGACAGGGAGAGAAGGGAGAGAAGGGTTTCCCGAAAACATGGTAGGCGTGGGTTAAAGGCTGTCCCAGGTGAGGTGACCGAGGCTGAGGCGAATGGCGACGCCGACAAAGCGGAGGGTGCTGCTCCGGCTGCTGGCGAAGCTCCACGACCCAGAAAGAGAAAGGGAAGGTTTATCGTGAGTTATGCTGGGCTTTGGTTTTTTTTTTACCAGTCAACTTACACTCTTGTACGTATAGAGGTCTAAGGTCCAGAGTGCTGAAGGCGAGGCCCAGAGTGCTGAAGCCGCTGCCTCGCCAACCGAAGGCGAGCCTGCTTCGAGGCAGCCTCGCAAGAAAAGGGCTCCTCGTGCTCCGCGTGCTGCTGGCGAGGAGCCCATCGGCGAGCCATCCAAGAATATGTTGTTCGTCGCCAATCTTGGCTTCAACATCGACGACGCCGGTCTAGCTGCTTTGTTTAGCGATGCTGGGATTACAGCAAACACTGCCCGTATCGTCCACCGGCGGTGGGGACGACCCAGGAAGAGCAAGGGTTATGGTTTCGTCGACGTTGGAGACGAAGCGGAGCAAAAGAAAGCTATCGAGGCCCTTGATGGCAAGGAGATTGGCGGGAGACTCATTGCGGTTAAGATTGCTGTGAACACACAGGTGGAGGGGGAGGAAAAAGCAGATGCCGAAGCCACGGAGGAGATCAGTCCTGAAGCTGAGTCGGAGGTTGTAGCCTCGTAATCATCCACCATTTACCTGGATCACGATCCCCTACCATTATTCACGCTTCATGAATCTGTTTTATCGTTACGCCCTCCGTTTTATTTGCCATGGACGATGAGACGTGCCCTGTGTCCACGTTCACCCTATGTTTGATCATCGCTTTTGTTCACGTGCAGATGCTCTGTGGTGTCAAATGTCCTCTGCTTTTCCTGCCGAATAGTCTGGTGCCGTTTGTTAGCGATGGCCTGTTTATGTCGTTCGTATTCGTCAATGATGACGACGACTTTGTTTTCGCTCGTAACACTGAATGGGATACGCATGCGTGTTGTTTACGCATTGTTTGCACGGCTCAGGTATCTATTGTAACTTGCGACGGCAAGTCATGGCCAACAACGAAGAGGACTATCTTTCCGACAAATTTCTTGTCGATGCTGCCCTCCCATCCAAAACGCAGACCTACGCAGACAGACGGAAAGAGGCTTTGAAACGGGCTCAAATCAAGAATGAACAGAACAGAACCAAAAGCCGCCGGCAACGAGAAGTGGAGGCCAGGGAGGAGGGTCTTAGCAAGAGCTTGTTCGAGAGAGCTGCAGAGGAGCCCGACAACAAAGCATTATCCATGATGATGAAAATGGGCTTCAAACCCGGGCAGTCGCTTGGCAAGACTGACAACGAGGAGGCACCCCCAACCTCCTCGTTAGACCGACAGACTACACCTGGACAGCTGTCTCCAAGTCTGAGTGCCTCTCAAGAACGGCTCTCGGCGCGCCCCGGGCAGCATAGGGCAGAGCCTCTTCCACTGAATGAATGGCAAGGTGCGTAGAGGCGGTTGCCGCCGTATTGTGCTGAAAGTGCTTGCTTCCACAGGGAAGAAGGGCATCGGGCTGGGCAAGCGTGCGGCCTCACCAACAGAAATAGCGCGCCTTGCCAAGCTAGCCAAAGTAGGAGAAGCGGAGAGCCAAGAGGTGTTCAGGAGCCGTGCGCGCCAAGAATTTGAGGCGCGGCGCGCCGAGGGGAGACTAGCCCCCGCGCAGCGCACATGCATCAATCTTGACGAGAAGACTGGAAAGACAGTGAGTAGCTGTCTTTTTTTTTTTTTTCTTCTTTTTCAATGTTGCGAGTCATTCGTAACGCGGTTTCGTCCGAATCGGCAGTTCAGTGTGCTCTGGCTCAATCCTGACAACCCCGATACGTTCCCTGAGGGCCTGGTGGAAGCCTTGGCGAATGAGTCGCTGTACGTTCTTGACATCGAACAGATCCACGAACACCCGACACAGGAACGGCTGCGTGTACAAATGCGCAACGATGTCCTTCAACCTCTATCCGACCCTCTTGATGAGGCCGATCTTGAAGATCTGGGACGTGCACTGAAGGTTGCCTCTTTCACACCGGAAGTGCTGGACGAGGCCGTACTATTCTTGCGCTCTAGTGTAAGTATGATGATTCGTGTGCTTGCTTGAATGGTTCTGATCCGGTCAACACAGCCTCAAGTCAGGCTTGAACGAGTGCTTCAATACCTGCGAGAAACATATCACTATTGCTTCTGGTGTGGTGCTCAATACAAAAGCGCCGACGAGTTATTGGAACAATGTCCAGGTCCCGATGAAGAATCGCACGACTAGTCATTTGATGTATATAGCAATGTCGTACCTATGAGGATACTTAATGTAAAATGTAATGAGGAAACGACCGTGGAGAGTTGTACAATGAGGCTGGTGACATGAAATACAAGACAAGTGGGAGCATATCACACAAGTGGCATGGGGAGAGAGGCATCGTCAATCAAGGGACGTGCATCATAAAACCAAGAAAATGTCCACTATCGGTAGCCTGAGGGATAAAAGATGAAATAAAAGTCCCATGTAATAAGTGAAGCTGACGACAAGTGCAGGGTAAGAAATGTAAAAAATGTCCTCTACTTATTGAGGGTCGGCGCGATACCACCCATACGATATACATCATTTTGTCCTTCCTCTGAGTCACTGTGTCCGTCTACTGCAACTGGGTCTGGGAAAGTTATAAAGAAAGGAGCGAGGGCAGGAAGGGCAACAGGAGCCAGTGGCGCTCCAGCTGCCGGAGTCTGCATGAGAGGGGGAAAGGTAGCAGATGCGGGGGAGAGGGACGGGCTGCGAGAAGTCCTTGTGCGGACGAATGTAGAGATTGGAGTAATCGCAGGCAAGTCGGAATCTCCGGACTCCGTTCCACTCGTCCGCCGCGAACTCTTGTGAGATCGGAACTGAGGGGACACTCGATTTGTGCAGGAATGCACTGGAGACACTGAAAGAGCCTTGGTACAGGTGAGCCTCATCCATGATGAACAACAATAACGAAAGTTCAGTACACACCCGTTTGGGATAGTCATACACTTCTCCCTCGAGAGCCAGCGACGGCATGCGCCCCTCTTTACAGCCCTAGATAGCTGCACTGAGTCGGGCATAAGGATCAGAGCAGGCGTACATACCTGAGTAGTCGGATAAGGAGAGTATCTTCCCTGAGCGTGGCGAGAGACGCAGGGGGGATTTGGATCAAGATGATATTGGGCAAAGATGAGACGCTTATGGTAGGCTGAGACTAAGGAAGATCTTCTTCGAGACACAGCTGGGTGATCTGGAGAAATGAGGTCATCGTCTTGTGTGGATGAGGCTGCTGATGACACAGAACGAGAACGATTGCGTGCAGGAGTGGTAGTTAGAGATGCCTGGTCGTCAAGATCGAGGGAGGCCATGAGCTCAACGAAGGACGGGAGAGGGTTCATGGTCGCTGGTGGGCAACAAGACGCTGGGAAAGGCAGGGATGAGGGAGGACATAGTAGAGACTATAGGTGAGATATATAAAATGAAAACCATAGAAACAGGCTTGTGGCTGTGGCACAAAGAGACGGTCTGTAGTCAAGGCAGTGCACTGGGTGTGGTAAGCAGTTTCCCCAGTGCCTCATCCACTCGCCCTGCCGTTCCAACTTTCCCGGCCCTCCTCGCATTCTCATGTCCATTGTCCTCGTCGGCAAGGCAATGGCAATTGTCGACTCCCTTCGTGTGACTTTTTGCGAGTCCTGTCGTGGTGCTGGAGGTTGACGCGGTAATCCGTCAGCAGAATCACTAGCGCAGGCCATTGCGGCGATATCGCCCCATCTGTGTTTCCCTCGGCCTAGTCCAACTTAACAACAGAACCGCTTGACGACGACGACCGGTCATCACATCCCGCCTTTTACTCTTTCGCACCCCGCGGACTCGAGCGCTTCGATATGTCCTGTTACGCCTTGACATGTATTATAAAGCAATCTCAGGTAGCGGAAGTAGGATTCCGGTGTTAACTCCCTTCCCTTTAAGCCGTTACACTCGACGACAAATCGTCGAATGTGCTACCGACTTCGTCCACAGGGTCTCCTTGATGAGTGCCGTATCCTACCAAAGCTCCAAGTCAAATCTGTATAACATCCAACCCTGTCCATTACGCCCTTATTCTTTAAATAGTTCTTATCACGCAAGGCACAGCTGAGCCTCGGAGTTGTCATCCTTTTCGAAAACATACGAGCCCTTTTGCGTACTTACCGGCCTGAGGTGGACTTCCGATCAAGCTCCACACTACCATGGTTGCGAGTGGAGACCATATGAATGGGAAGCACAATATCGTACCTACACCGTACTGTCCGCAAGGATGTTTAATAGACGATCACTACGGTTATTGACTGATTGACAGGGCATTTCATCTTCGGACGTCTATTGCCCAAAGGCCTTCCTAGTTCCCCCTATGTAGTCCCGACAGACTCTCTACTTGATCTAGACTGTCCTTTTCATCAGAGCAGCACTGGTTACTGGCACCACTAGTTCCTCGCACGCGCCTCACCTAACCTCTTGTGGACATGACGAGGTGCGAGACACAGAGCGTGAGGGCGAGGGGTTGTTGGCAAACAAGAACGCCAACAAGGTCAGTACCTGCGTGAGCAGGTTAAACACACACGAGTCGAGAGTCTGGCTGGCCCATGGAGTAATAGGTCACAAGCAGAATTGTACTGAACATATGGATAAGATATCATACAGCGTTCAGGATCTGATCTATGGAGTGATTGTCATCGCAAGAACAGCCTGACAGGGGCACCTGAACCAGAAGGGAGGAGCTAAGAAAATAGAAAAAATTAAATTAAATAATTGTATTGGTTCGGAGGAAGGATGTATGCTAGTAGATAGCGATACCGAAAGACGGAAGACCTCGAGCTTGTAACGCCTACAACCTATACACAATGATTCCAACCACTAGCCAATTCCTTCCGCGTGTGCACTTCAAATACTTTACATCCATCACAACTACTGTACAATATTTATCATACCCAGGCCATTTGTATCCTTTATGCAAAGGAGTGGTGCTGTGCATTTGAGAAGGTGGGAGTGGCGCACAAGGGAATGGCGTGCGGGCGAGATGGTGGGAGAGGGATGTGAGGATGCGAGTGGGCGCGGCAGGGACTAGAGCGAAAGTGCACAAGGAGCACGGATAGGTGCAGGCTAGAGAGATGTGGCGGTAGTGTGGGCAAGAGGCGTGCGTGACGCAGCATCGGTGGTAGCGGAGGATCAGGGAGAGCATGTGAACATGCTTGTTTCGTGCATCGTTCTCGGGTGACCATTGTGGGGCTGAGGGTCGCAACGGCCACAGACTCTGAGGGCGAGGGCAGGGCTAGCTGCGGCCGGCAAGGGCAGAAATGGGGGGTGTATATGGAGCATGTAACAAGCGTGCACGGTGCTTGTTTCATGCCCCTGGTGCACGCTGGTCAAGCGATGGGCGGGTGAAGTAAGCAGGCAGGCCAGTGACTCGTCAGTGAGGGAGTTATTCTATGTCTTCCAGGAGAGCACGACAGTATAATCATAGTCACCCACTTTGACTGGCAAAGTGGAAATTTAAACTCATCAATGAAGTAGAGCTCTGTCATTCCGGCTGCGTCACGACATCACACGTGGATAATACACCCTCGCGTCACAATGTCACACAGACATTTTCGCTTTTACCTCGACCATGAATCAGCAAATGGGGAATTTAGGTGGGGGGGGAGTAGGAACATTTATAGGGGGAGGAGTAGGGACATCTATGCCCTCTCCAAGCCAGGCGATGGTATATTTGTGTGCTGGTACGCTTTTTTCCTCGTTATTCTTTCCACCTCTTGCTCAGTTGTTATAGATTGTGGAGCAAAGAACGAGATCAAACCGAGGGAGCCTATCCGCTGTCGAGAATGTGGCCACCGAGTCATGTATAAAATGCGAACCAAACGAAGTGCGTCAGATTTTGCATGGCATCTCGTTGATTATAAGTTTACGCTGTATCTAATATATGTGTCGTATGTATGAGCAGTGGTACAATTTGAGGCGCGGTGACCATCTTCTCCGTGGTGCTACCATAGTTCCATGCGTCTCATCCACAAGTTCAGCAAGCATGTCACGACGACACGATCCAGCATAGATACTCCTCGTTGCTCGACGCGTAAAGTCAGATCGGATAGCGTCCACGTCGCCACGCCCTTTCCACGCGAGTCTACACACTAAAAATATATATTTCAGTGTTATCGGCACCTCCTTGACGGAATTGGACGCACATGGAGGCCAGTGTTGCTCTCCGATACATTCCATTTGTATTCGACGCCATCTACTTTAAACCTTCGTGATCTGACGGAATGTCAATGACTTTTACCTGTCCCCTTATGAATCTGGAAAGCTCACTCGCTACTGGTCTTATTCATTCTCCTCAAGTCCTTCAAGGTGACCTATCCGTTTTCTCTGCTCAACCCACGGCAAGGCATTGTGATGTAGACATGCACTTACCTCCTCAATGCCAAAATAAACTGTCGCGTTTGTATCCGATGACCACAGAATTTCGCCGGCCGTTTCCCACTTCATGGTCGTGAGATTCTTGCGATGGAATGATGTCACACCACTCGTTGAGCCGGTGTTGGGGTGGTAGAACTACAATGTAATTGCCTGTTAGCAGACGCGGTGAATGATTGAGATCAGATACTAACCTTGTACAGTTCTATCTGATCCGTCGAACCCTCGAAGATTTGGAAGATATTGAAAGTGCGAAAGTCAGAGTGAGATTCTGGAGGAGGATACAAGAACCGAAGGATGATATTTTCATGCATGTTAGGTGCTGAAAGTCGATGGCGGTGGGCTAAGATACAGAGGTAGGCAGGTGGTATTGGCTATCGGATTGAACGTGTGCGTTATCTGTTTCAAAGGACCTGTGGATGGTAATAGATGTCCGCGATGGACCTGTAGACCTTGCCCAATCAGCTCGATAGCCCGGGATTGAGACTGCTGATCACACATTGCAGAGGGCGGCGAGAGATGATAACAATATTAACAATCGACGGCGGTAGAATCGCTCATGAAGTAAATATTCTAGCATACACATTCTAATAGTTTTTCCGAGACGGATGATGTCCTCAAGCCGTATGTCATGGAGATGTTTACGATTGTTTACGTCAGATGGAGGCCGTGTTGGACATCAGCGCCCGGCACAACGTTGAGGATATGTCTGCCGGTAGCTACCGCGCCCTTGTGGTTGACCTTTCCTCCTCGTCGTCTTCACGTGTGTTCCGTCTCTGTTTATATCTGCCCTTGTAGAGCACCATACGCATAATGCCGGATTCGCAGCATCAGTCCACTAGTGGTAGGGAGCGCAGCATTTCAGGAGACCTTGAGGTAGCATTTCAAGTCTGCGCGGCTTTGCCCACCTAGTCACCTTTTGTTCTGTTAGGACTCCGAGCATGGTTCACCTCAGGGCCGCGAAGGCTCTGTAGATTCTCCCGCAGGGAAACCAGGGCGAAAGAAAAACCCAAAGTGCGTACAATGTGCTGTGCTTACGTGCTTACCCTTACATACTTCCTTGCATCCAGTTCGCAGGCTGCCCGACGTGACCAAAACCGGATTGCCCAACGAGAGTTCCGCCTTCGTAAACAGCAGCGTGTAGGCCTTATCAACGCAGATTGCTCATCTCATCTCATTCATCTAATCGTCATAGATACGCGATCTGGAGGCCAGAGTCGAGATTCTTTCCGGAGGCAAGGATGAGGCGATCAGTGAGATGAGGAACATATTGAAGGGTACGCACTCGTCATCTTTGCGCCTAGTCCCGCACTTGATGCGTTGCGTTGCGCTCTTCAGACCTTATGTCTGAGAACCATGTTCTTCGCGGTCTTCTGCGCAGTCTCAGTGGCTTCATCGGTGACGGTGCTGGCGGCTTGCTCCCTAAACTTGGTTGGAGTCAGCAGGATTTCGAAAATTTTGTGAACAGGTCAGAGACAGATACCGCTTGGGAGGGCTATCAACGCAGGAAAGAAGAGTCGACAATTGTGTCAGCGGCGTCCAGCTCTCAGTCCGGTACCCGAAAGCGACCCTCCGAGGGCGATACCAATGGCCGAAACAAAAAGTCTCGTGGACCAGGTGATAGGGAGGACAGTGACCGTGCACAAGATGGTTTCCCAGTGCTGGTACCTATGGGTGCCGCGACGTCGTCTAACAATCTCTATTCGTCCACAAATCCAAATCGTTCATCGCATGATAGTCTCCTGTCAGATCTCTTACGAGGCCCTACTGGGTCGCCGATGTTTGTGACAGGCTCTTCGAACCCCGCATCACCGGCGTATGGTGCATCTTCCGGTCAAGTGACATCCTCCACAGGGAACTATCAAGCGCCTTATTTGGCATCTCTCAATATGAATGTTGAGTCTCCTATGAATTCTATGTCATTTATGGGGAGCACCTCTGCCCCTCCCGTAACGCAAACGAGAATGACGCAGAGTTTGCCGTCTCTGGAGAACGATGAGTTGGATCCCAAGGGACAAGAGGCGCAGAAGCTGATATCGTGCGCTCAGCCAACTCGGAAAACGATGACATGGGCGATCTGACCATGAATTCTGCAGTTACCATCTCGATAACTACAAACGCAATAATGCTTATTGCCTCCCGGCCTCACTTCGACCAACTTTGGTGCAAAGGTGGCTGTTTCGTCTTGTTATGATTTCGATCAAGGAGCTTACAGCATTTAATCGCTTTAGAACGGTGCCTCATGGTGAGCTGAATTGCCGGCTAAGTGATGATCTACATCCGGGATATCTAATCTTTCTAATCAGAGAGTGTCATCGATCGAATCCCCCACCCAGAGCTCCGTGATCGCCTCATTCTGCTTCGAGGTACAACGCTTTGTGCTTGAGGGGAATGAATGACCTCATCCTGCTCTTGTCAGGTCGTTTCAATTTGGTCGATTGCTTGCATGATTATGCCATGTCGGTGACCGTCCACGGCGATGATGTCTTGGCCCATGCCAATTGGGAAATAGGAGAAACTTGGTTGAGGCGATATGGGTTGGTATTTTCAAGTTTTTACGTTGCTCTATAGTCCTCAACGTCCACAACGCAGGTTTTTGGTCGACCAAAGTACCCTGAACATTTGTAATAGGTGGAGGAGAGAACGTGGTCAACCTGAGCTGCGTATGCTTGAGATAGCCCCGGGGGAGCAACAGTCTGGCAATGTCTAAGCAATAAAATGACGAACGCTTCACCCATTTACGCGGTCCCTTATACTTCTCGTGAACCCTTTGCTAGTCTATAGGGCATGTAACTAATATAAGTCTGGAGTCTAATGCTGTCCACGGGCAAGCCCCCGTTAAGTATGATGTACCATCCGACATAGCATTAAAAACGTCTACCACGACGCCTTCCTGACGCCAGGCAGGTCACCAGCCAACGCTTTCAGCCGGAATGAAATCTGCAGACCAAGTCAGGTCGCCGCCCCATCATTATGAGGACAGGCCACATACCCTGCTCATGGAAAACTCGCTGATGATGCCCCGTCCGCGCCCTGTCTCTGAGCACCTGTTTTTCACGGTGGTTGGGCGTGTATAACGGCCGAAGGTGTTCAGCTGGAGCTGTGCCTGGTAGCGCACCTGGGGCGGCAGCGTCTGGTTGCGCGCGACATAGAGATATGCGCGGCGGGCAATTTCGTTGGCGGCAACGCCCTTGCGGGCTTTGATATCGCGCAGCACGCGGGTGTTGGGGCGCATGGTGGGTTGTTGGGGGTTGAAGGTATAAGGTCGGGTAAATAAGGACCAAACAAAATTCGTGCTTCGGCACTGCCCGGGATCGCTCCAGTGCGTCCTTTGACAAGCACACCACCCATTTTATCGTCCACCAGCGAGTGGTCATGGATTGTCGGGTACGTGTGTGTTGTTGTTGTTGTTGTTGTTGTTGTTGTTGTTGTTGTTGTTGTTGTTGTTGTTGTTGTTGCCAGTTCTCTTCCGAGTGTATCGCTCACCGGTTCCCCCGCAGTCATAAAATGGCATTGTCCAGAACACTACGCTTCACGAACCGCAAACTCACGTCCACTCTTTTTGGCCTTACGTTCTTCGCGTCAATCATCACCGTTTCTGCTTCGGATATCCTGCCATGTCCTGCGCGTCCGCACAAGGGTCGCTTCGCCGACGGCGATGCTCCACAGTCGCAGGGTGGACGTCCTGCTGTAGTGGAGAAACGGCCCAAGAGGTGGATAGAGGAGAAAACTCCGACCTCGACGGCGTAGAGATGCACGCATCATCTCGTTCAAACTTCTGCTCATCGTATAGGTACCGGTGGGGCATACGTGGAATGCATGTGGCATTATAGACTGTGAATAGTGGATGCCGTACATAACAATCAGTCTTCAAGAGTACAATAACTGCTTTCGACCGTCTAATGAAACACCGTCCCCAAACACACTTTTACTCATGGTGTTGACTCTAGCCTCTCTCGACCGGCCTCGTTCCGACGAAATTGGGCCTCCTGTTCCGCGTGGGTTCCCCTGTTGTGATGCAGTCAGTAACACGGCAAGGATTCAATTTCAAGGGACCCACGGTAGCGGATTCTCTTGGATGAGCAGACAACATAGGAACGTGAGCACGTTCAAGATGATCTGGCACACAAATACAGCGTGCAGAGCGTCTGTGTAGGAGCTGATCGCAGCACGCATAAGGGTAGGTTCTAATGTTGGTATAACGTTGGTAGAATGCCTATCAGAAACCATGGGTCAGCTGAGGGTGCCGCGATGCAAATACGCGTGCAATACCGTATGTTATCAATTATCTGCCACTCTGCCAGTCAGCGGTAGGAGGGGCACAGAGGAATAAGGGGAAGATTCACCTCTTCCGCATCTGGGACAAGTATGCGCGCTCGCAGCTTGCTTAGGAGCACAGCTTGCAGAACGGCACCGCTCAAGCTGACCCCGAGCACTTGTCCGGTAGTCCGGAAGAGATAAGTGACTATGAAGACGGTTATGGTGACAAGGATACTCGTTAGACGACCGTCACTTACTGCCAGTGGCCACCGCCATGTCAGCCTTTGCAACGCCAGCAATCATAGCCTGTAGCAAGATTTAGCG
Source organism: Albatrellus ellisii (assembly GCA_003314395.1). NCBI lineage: Eukaryota > Fungi > Basidiomycota > Agaricomycetes > Russulales > Albatrellaceae > Albatrellus > Albatrellus ellisii. The sequence goes on from QLPN01007932.1 coordinate 54,621, forward strand.
GAAGAATGGCCTTGTGTACCCAATGCCTTACGATAAGGGTGGTCGTGATGAGACTAGCCATGCCAAAGCCTTGCGGGGCGACGTCTAGCCATAGGTGCCAGCGAGAAGAGCGATCGCTCCATGAAGCAACGAGCACGCTGGCAGCGATAGTGAGGAGGACGGACAGGAGCGTCAGCGTGTATAGCTTTCCAGTCCGCCGCATGACCCTGCAGTTGATTCAGCTAACGGAAGGTAAGATTCGCCAGCTACCGGCACCCACCAGCCAGCAAAAACACTTCCTGTCGATATAGCGATCTAAAGCGAATGAGCGGCTTTCTGATGATCAGCCATGATTCTCCTACCGAATGAGGGAGCAAGTGCAAGCCTGGGGGATATCAGCTCTACGACGCCAGTAGATTTACGGCCATGACGTACCTGCATTACTTGAAGAAGCTAGTCTGACAGAGGAAAAGTACTGGTAGAAACAAGGACTTAGAACAACAGCACGGTTTGGAGAAATGCTTTGTGGTGACGTACCAATGGGACATTATACATCTAATCTCCGAGCGATATCAGTCGTCCCATTCCACGACAGCAGGCGAAAAAGACACTGACCATTGAAAAGGCGGAGATGCTACCGAACAGATTTGATAACGAGATGGCTAGCGGGGTTCGCTGTGTTATCAAATGCAACGGCATCACAGGGTACGGCGCCCAACGAGCTTCAACGAGAATGAATAACACACAGAAGATCGAGCTGGCGATGAAGAGACCATAAACCACGGGATGCGACCACGGCATGGACTCGGTCGACTTCAGACTGAAACCGAGCAAGAGGCAGCCAACCGTGCCCACGAGAGTCGCAGAACCAAGGAAGTCCATACGCCGTAGCTTCGATGACAAACTCTGACTCTTTACCTCCAGGGGCATCTCTATAGACACCTTACAAGTAACGAGAATAAAGGAAAATACAAGGATGGGAATCTTTCAATTATGGGGTGTGTCAATATCGTAAGGCATTCAATATAGCCGGCTAACTGACCTGGAACAAGAATGCCGATCGCCTGACCAAGCCATGAGTGTAAACCAATCACGAAAACCATTGCATCATGACTCACCAACCGAACATGTCATTCAGCCATCCTCCAAGTGGACCCCCCAACCCGGCACCGAGGCCGAACAAGCTGGGCGACTTGGCTCAGTGTCAATGACAAAAGTACCACTGAGAAACCTACATATTAGCCAGACCCTGGTACAGTCCACGTTGTTTTCTGAGGCCCGAAGCGAAGGGTGAGATCGCAATAGATCATTTGGCAATTAATACTTACAGCGGAATCAGATCTGTCACGGCGACACTGGACACTGACGGAATATTAGCTTTCGGTAAAAGGCCATTGACGGTGGACTACCTGTCATGACACTAAATTTGATGTTTCCTGAGTTGTGGATACTCATCCAGGTACAAATGGCTGTGAAGATGGTGCTCACCCTCCCCCGCCCATACCGGCTATCGCTCTAGCTGCGATCAGGGCCTCCATCGAAGGAGCTAGACCGCAGAATATAGTTCCGCTACCTGGGGAAATTGTACTTAGCACGGATCCTAGCGCATAGTCGTTTAAAAAAGCTACCAAATAATGTGAGGGCCGTAAGCATCGCTCCTTTACGGCCCAGGATATCGGAAAGACGACCTAACACCCATAGCATGAGTATTCACCCTTTGACTGCGTACAGTGTTGGACAGCCATTACGAACCATACAGCGGCGTAAAGCAGCATACCGATAACAAATAGGACGTGCCGATGTACGATGCCTGGTTCGATTTGCCAAAGTAGTTCCCAATGGGTGTCATTAAAGTCGCCACTACGGTGCCTGCAGTGGTTTTTTCAGAGGCAGAAAACCAAGATGTTGGGAAAGGGGTATGATCACCATCTAAAGCACCTAAGAATACTGCACTCCAGAGACCCGCCAATATGAAGACCAAATCTGGCCTCGCGGATTTATCCGGTGTAATTGATGCATCGGAGAGGATTTCATCCCGGTGCGCGCAATCGGTATTGTACGAAGTTTGTTGCCCATAGAGCAACGGGCGCGTCTCTTGAGAGGGATACTTGGGGGCCATGTAAGATTCTGGGTGATTCTGCCCAAAAGAACGGACCTGGCGATTGGAGGAAGGTAAGGCTTATAAGCCTGCACGACGGTGGGAGATGCGCGCGCCTGGAGATCTGCAATTTCCGTGATTACAGAGCTTAAGCAAGTAATACAGGTCACCCGGAAGGAGTGGTGTGTCCGTAAAAAGACCCTTTACGACCCTTGGGCTTCGATCCCAGCGTGGAGAGAGACAGGAACGACCTTGCACCGCGCGTCGGCTGACACCATTGACCTTCGCAGTCATTATCCGTACACTTCGGCACTCACCTCTTTTATACTGATATGTCCACCGCCTTGGACTGGATGAGGCAGAACGATGCAGGGTGCATGGAAGAAGCAAGGATGCACTGGAAGAGCATGCACCTGCGTAGTTTGCTCTTGCACACAAGGATTCCACAGAATGGGATTTGCCAGACGAGCGGGGCAAAGGCGGGATGGACGAGGCGCCTACAAGGACCGCCAGAACCGGCCACTTGATATTCCGTGAGGCTTCGGCTGTCGGACCCTTAGAGTACGCCATCGTGATACGATTACTGACCGCAGGGGTAGATACACCATCTCGGCCCCTCAAAGGACACAATCTGCTCATGCGTAACCATTATATTCCACCTAACAATACTAGGGGAGTTCCACTCATCGCCACCTGGCAATGTAGAATATCTTCGTCATATCTTCCCCTATCAGAACGGGCGTTTCCGGTCACGGCCTCCGTGCTGACTGTATCTCCCCGGACTTTTCTGGAGATCTGGCCGAGCCAGAGGACGGACGCCTGTATCGGACATCTAAAAATGCCCTGATAACTAGGCCAAGGACATCTGGAGGACCTTGCGTGGGTGCATTCGCACCAATGTGTGCGGAGATCCGTGCCCCAGTGGGCAACACTGATATGCCTTTTTCCGCCGATGGTCGCGCTCAGAGGTGCTCTCGTTGTCACCGTATTCACACGACCGCGTCTCAACGAGTCTCACGCCTACGACATTGTGGAAGGCGCATCTCCCTGTGAGTTCGCCTCTTGGACAACAACAATGACAAACCAGCGTGAATGAGAGGCACATCACGTCTTCTAGCTGCCGTGACTACGCTGAACGAGTCGTTGGGGAGATGCGCCGATATTCGTGTATTTCACCTGGGGCGCAGATTGCGCGGCAAAAGGAGTAGTGATATTGGAAGGCTTTCATATCAAAGTTGACGCTTGTTGACACTATCGATGCCAAATAATGACCTTCCCATCTCGCATCCATCAATCGCGAACGCCGAAGGCATTCACGCGACGACCAGCTCTATATCATCTCCAAAATGATAACGGTTAAGTAGTTTCCTTCCTGTCTGGCCGCAAGGTGAACGCGCAGAAGCGGGTGGATGCACATGCGCTCGCTGACGTGGGCGCTTGGACCGGGGTTGGCAGCGAATAAGCGCTTCCTCACGGCCCACGCGTTCCAGGCTTCGCAAAACATACGTTTCAAACGATGATGCCACTAACGTTCTCAAGCACCGCTATACACCCGGGTTGCGATCCTGTCAATCAGTCAGTTGGCCGGTAGCCGCAAGGCCGTTCGTGCCGACCGCAAATCGGATAGACTTGTGATTATCGTCTAGGTATTTATCCCGCACGGGCCGGCGTAAGAAATTTCGGAAAAAGGACTGTAGTCAAGTACTTGGTCAAGTTCATTTTTGGTACCCGTGGGACATTTGAAGATGAGTGCACTGTGATGAGAGTGAACAGGGCAAGAGCGATTCATTTCCGTCGCCAAAGAGCGCTGTTTTAATATGGGGACATATGGGATGGCTTAGGAGCAGAGAGGGATTGGGAGGATAATAAATGGATAGGGAGAGCAAGAGGACGTAGTAGTACTAGTGGCAGGACTAGTACATAGCGGGTGTGGCGGTAGCTGCCAGCGGGGAAGATACAACAGGCATGCTACTTGAGACAGTCTGACTAATGGACAAAATAGCCTTCAGCTTCTGTGGGCCTGAGTCGCTAGCCTACTTGTCCTCTTTTTCCTTCCTTGTCTGTCATCTACCGTCCCTCCTTCCTTTCTTTTTTCTTCGCTCATGGCTGTCTCCACAAGCCCACACATCGATCCTGGGCATTCTCTCTCTCCAGATGATCTCGGTGTCTTGCCTACTCCCTCAAGCCCCAACCCCCACAGCTGGAAGTCCATCTTTCGCATGGGGAACTCCTCTTCAAAAAAGCTGGTCGTGAACGGCAATGGTTCTGCTCTGACACTTGATACCTGTGGCCTCCGCTCATCCACAGTGCCCACCACTCCAAACCCAGCACTCACACCTGGCTCCTTTATATCCATGGACCAGCGTTCATCATACAATTCTTCAAATACCCAGTCAAGTGACTCAAACGTCGACAAGTTGCAGCCGGCTCCCTCGACCCCGGCGTCGCCATCCCCGCCCAGTCCACCAGACACGTCAAATGCTTCCAAGTCACGGTCCCAGTCCAAATTACAGAAGCAGCGCATGCTGGGACGCGCCCATCACGACCCACCGCCGATCGCTTCCACTCAATACTTCCGCGAGGCTTCTAGTGGCACGCGTTCTACTCGGCCGTTGTCGCCGCGAACTATGAGCGCGTCCGCAAGTCGATTCATTCGCCGAGTCGCGTCCGCTCCCAATGCCAAGAACCTTTTTAGCCTCGGTACGCGACCATCAGCAGCGGTAACCACGAAGAACGGCTTATTGGCACCGGCCGAAATCGTCCCCTCCGTCTCCGGCGGCGGCGTGCCTATGACTGTCAACGTGTCAGATAATGGAACGAGTTCCATCGAGACGTTGTCCTCGACGTCTTCGCGGGGACGGTCGTCACGCTTCTTGAGCACAACTGGTCTGCCGAAGGTAGCGGAGTCCGGATCACCATCCGCGGTACCCAGAAAGGTGGCATTCCGCAGGACTTACTCGAGTAACTCGATCAAGGTCAAGTCTGTGAGTCTGCCATCTCACTGCTATTGCGTACCGCACTTCATTGTGTACGTACAGGTTGAGGTCAGTCCAAGCAGTTTCCAGAAGATCAAGCTCCTGGGACGGGGCGACGTCGGGAAGGTCTTCCTCGTACGCGAGAAGAAATCCGGCAAGTTGTTTGCAATGAAAGGTACGCCAATGCGGTAATTGGTACTTCGTCGCGCTTGCTAAGGCGCTTTCGTTCTTAGTGTTGTCGAAAAAGGAGATGATCCAGCGGAAGAAGATTAAACGCGCCTTGACGGAGCAGGAGATCCTCGCCACCGCAAATCACCCATTTATCGTTACGCTTCACCATTCATTTCAGTCAGAAGAGTACCTGTACTTTTGCATGGAGTACTGCATGGGTGGCGAGTTCTTCCGGGCATTGCAAAGCCGGCCGGGTAAGTGTCTCCCAGAGGACGCGGCTAGATTTTATGCGGCCGAGGTCGTCGCCGCGTTGGAGTATCTGCATCTCATGGGATTCATCTACCGAGATCTCAAACCAGAGAGTATGTAACCTGCAGTCTAGCGGGGTTTCTCGTGGCGGTTATCTGACAGTCCATCTTTTTGCTATGGTCTAGACATCCTGTTGCACGATTCTGGGCACATCATGTTGTCTGATTTTGATCTGGCCAAACAATCTGGGGTTTCAGGCGGCCGGCCGGCGACAATTCATCAGTCGGAACTCAACGGGGTAAGTTGTCACTCGTGCTGCGCTGCTCCACGAATTCTCATGGTCGGGCTATCCTTAGATACCATTGATTGATACCAAGTCTTGCACGGCCGATTTTCGCACAAACTCTTTTGTCGGCACGGAGGGTACGTGTATCCTGATCTAATTTGAGCTGTGGATGTATCTTGACGTGATTTCGCCGTGTGCTCTCACAGAATACATCGCGCCTGAGGTCATCCGCAACTCAGGACACACATCGGCGGTAGACTGGTGGACCCTTGGGATTCTCATCTATGAAATGATTGTTCGTTGAGTAGTCGTCGGTCGACATACGTTACTTATGCACCTTCGTTCAAATAGTACGCAACCACCCCGTTCAAGGGACGTGAACGCAACGACACATTCCACAATATCCTCAACCTGCCAGTGCACTATAGAGAGATTCCCAAGGTGTCAAGGTCCGTGGCCTAACATAATCTGCCGAGCCGTTTCTTACAAATTGTCTTGTTGTACCGATAATAGTGCGGGCAAGGACGCCATTACTCGTTTGTTGGACAAGGAAGAGAATACACGACTGGGCAGCAAAAGTGGTGCAAGCGAAGTGAAGCAACATAAGTGGTTCGGCAAGATCAACTGGGGTTTGTTGCGGAACACTGAACCACCGGTATGTATCGCATTATCCTACTCGGTTATGCATGTATGGTGCATGCTCCCACCATATCGGGGGACGGGGAGTTGGACTATATTGGCTAAACAAGGGACGCTGACCTGTTATATAGATTGTGCCAGCGTCATCGAACGGCGTCGATGCTGTGAATTTCCGGCGGATAGAGGAGTCGACGTCGCTGCATCTTGAGGGTCAGAACTGCTATATTAAAGGGGTGGCGGGAGCAGGCGTTTCGCGATCGAGTGCACATGGCGTTGATGACGGGATAGAGCCGTTGGCTGACGCGGACCTGTTCGGCGCATTCTCGAGCATCACACTGCACCACGATGGTGAGAGTTAATGGGCGCATCGTAAAGATACCTGCGTTACTGCCGTGGAAGAGACCATTGCGGAGCGAATGGCGATGCAACGAAGACGGATTCTTGGATTCTACAACTTTGTTGAATCATTCGTGTCGTCGCGACAGTCACTGCTCGTTGGGACTTGATCGGATTCCTGTGTTTGATTGGGTGACCCGCTTTCTTCCATTGATTGAGTACGTTCTTCGGGAGAACGTATGGGTTACCCTCCGTCGAGATTATTGCCTAAGTCGGCTGCTTTCTCATTGTACCATTCATACCACCTCATTGATAGCCTCTGCATTCGTTTGACGATCCCCTGATACTGTGCACTTTATGATACCATTCTGCATCCATGGAATTCGTACTCGTGGCCAACACTTATTTAGAAACTACGTATACTTTACCCTTTGCTACATATTCGACTATGGAATTGCAGTTGCAGTTGCACTCTGGATGGACGTCAAGGATGGTTAAGCGGCGACCGATCACGTGAGGATCGAGCGACGGGGATCGGAAGGATGGCGGAGGACAGGGATGGGGAAAGAAAAACAAACGATGGGAGGGCCAGGGGGAGGCAAAAGGGGCGGATCGAGGAGGCGAGAAGACAGAAGAGAGAGGGCTGGACAGGCTGCAAAGAAGCGGGCAGACGACGAGATCGGGATCTCCAGTGCCGAGGATGGATGACTGGAATCTTCTGCTGGAAGACAGGTATGGCGTCACCTCTTTCGGGATAGGTCTGGCGTAATCCCCTCCACGCAACTGTGCTGACCGGTCAATTTGCGAGGACCCCGGAGGATGGTCGTGTCGCCGCGTCAACAATCCCACCCCGGAAACTTGTCACTTAATCGAGTCGCGGACCGCAAATTCCCGATTGGGATATACAATGGTGGAGCGATAAGGGAAAAAGCCGCGGAGCGCCGGGGGTAGATGGGGAGAGAGGGAGGATGGGGCCAGAGTGAGGGTGAAGGCAAGGGTGAAGGTGAGGGTGGGGTGAGGGCCCTGGAGAGAGGGGGGGGAGGGAGGAGGAGGAGAGGGAGAGGGGAAAAGGGAGAGCAGGGAAAGAAATGACGGCATGGGGATCTGTGATTGGAGAAGGAGATCGCAGATTTGGGGGAGAAGACGGAATTCGATGAGGCGATTCTGGAAAGGGCAAGTCGGGTATTTAGGAGAGGAGGATGAAACCTTGTTTGTGAGAGGGATGTGCCGGGCCTGGAGGCAGCATGCAAGCTCGTGAGTTGCCGACGGAGAGGAGGGTGCCGTGTGTGGGAGGAGGATAGACGGAATTACAGCGACCTCGGCGCCGAGGCAGGATCACGCGCGTGTCCTGTTTACGTGCTCCCTTCGGGTCGATATGCCTTTCTCCACCGTCGACGCGTTATATTTAGCCTGTGGACTGTCCTCCGCCAACGATCCCTCCGCCAAGCCCCTTCTGTGTTATATACCTCAGCCCTTCTCACCATTCCGTCTCTACGCCCCGCCCAATTCGACCATCCAATGGCCGACCTCTACTCCTCCTCTTCCTATCCACACAGGCAGCCTTCCTACCACCGCCCCCCCGACCAGTCCTACTCCCTCCAGTCAAATCCTGCCATCGTCTACCCGCCCCAGCTTCTCCCCTCCGCACACTCCTCTCCGGATGACTCGTCCCCCCACTCCCCATCTAGGTCCGAGACTACTGCCTCCCAACATTCGCCCCAACAGCAGCCCCAGCCCCAGCCCCAGTCTCAGACTCAGCAGCAGCAGCAGCAACAAGGGCAACAACAACAGCAACAGCCCGGCCTCTCCAAGTCGGACACCAAGCCGCAGGCGACGTTCCTCACCAAGCTGTATGCGTAAGTGGACGCATCACCTGATTGTGTGGATTGGGAAGTGACGGTGCGGCAGGCTGTTGGAGCGACCCGAGAACCACCACATGATCCGATGGGACAGTGCAGGCGAGCACATCATCGTCGAGCGGCCAGAGCAGCTGGCGCTGCACGTCCTCCCCAGCATCTACCGCCAATCAAGATTCGCAAGCTTCTCTCGGCAACTAAACGTCAGCCTCTCCCTTCTTTGCTCCATCCGTCCCTCCTCATCCCTCTTCTCCAGATCTATGGCTTCATGCGCAAGGTCAACCTTCGCAACGTCGATCCCGCCATTGATGATCCCGATGCTTCCACTTGGTGTCAGTCTTCTCTCCTCCGTCCTTTGTCATCTCTCATCCTTCCCAACAACAGCCCATCCCACCCTCAATCGCCACTCCTCTCCCGACGTCGTCGCAAACTTCAAGCGTCGGGTGCCCCCGCGTCTTCCCAAGCCCAGAAAGCGCAGCGACATGGACCAGCACCCCTCCCTTCCTCCTCCCCGCTCCGCCGTCAGCCTCGGCACCGTCCCCCTCACCGTCCCCTCGTCTGGGGGCCTTACGTCCTCTCCAAAGGGCGGCCGTGCCAGAGGTTTCTCTGCCCCCGGTTATTATACCCCTCTCAACTCGGTCGGGGCAACTGGCTGGAACCCGAATCATCACCGTTCCGCCCTTCCTCCCCTCACCGTGCCCTCCGATCCCCCCATCTCGTCTCATAGCATGTACAATCCGTCCCCGCACTCGCTGCACCCCATATCCCCCTCCGAGGATGTCTCGGCTCCCACATTCAATTCATTGCCCTATTCCACCTCGAACCGTGATATGATTGTTCAGTCCTCCCAATACCCAGCATATACCGAGCAGAACTGGTCGTTCTCTCCTGTAAGTAGTGGCAGCTCGTCAGGCCATTCTGGCAGCCTGTCGTCGCTGCTCAACCCAAGCAGCACCGGATACCCGCCTTCCCGGCCCACAATCAATACCTCATACCCCTCCTCGCTGTCTTCCGTCTCAATGCAACATAGCGCATCGTCCCTCTCTCCAGACAGCAGACCGGCCACCGGCTACTCGGTTTCCTCGATGTCCTCCATAACTTACGATGACAGCAATTCGCACCATTACGCACACGACTACTCCCGCCCCAATTCTGGCCACCCTCGCCCCCTGACCCCGACATCCTCTCGCCCTCCGTCCTCCAAAGCCAATTATTCGACCAACACGGGCTCTCTGAGCATTCGGCGTCAGCGACGGCACAGCCAGGCTGTCAACCCATATCCGACGCCGTATGAGCATATGGACGAGCGGCCGTCCACGTCGCCCCAGCCGTCTGCAGGGGACGACCACTCGATGCACCGTTCGCGGAGCATGATCCAATTGCCCACGGTTGATGCGTACAGTAACTTTGGCTCCACCCACGCCGACTTTGCCTACACGGCGTCGGTCGGGCCGACGGGGACGGGTGGATCTCTGGATGCCATGGATGGTGGATGGAATAGCCGGTCAGTTCGACCTTCGACGTCTGCGAGCTCGTTGTCAGCCGCTTCTCAAACGTCGTCCTCTCAGGCGCACACCCCGCCGGTGACGGACAGCTTTGGAGAGACCGATATCCACAGATGTGAGTAGCGTGCACGCGCATCGTGCTTTTCCATCCACTTTCTTCCCTTGTATGCGTTTCTCGTTCTGACACCATTGTGTCTCCGCTCGCGGCCGATGCGCATACTCATCCACCAGTACGCCTTCACTAACGCGAATCTTAAACAACCAGTCTCACCGGATTTCGGCTATACCCCGATGAACGAACACCTCGCGCGATACACGACCAAGGTCGGGGACGTGTGAGCCATGACGCTCGATAGATACCAAAACAAAAATGTACATGGATTTCGTATTCGTTGGATGGGTCACCGTCTTGGCTCTTAGTGGATACATTGTTTCTGCGTTTTTTTCTGTGCTCTACCGGCTCTTCCGGTCTGCTTCCTCCTTGCCTCTTGATTTGCCGTTGCGTCGTTGCGTTCAAGTTTTTTTTATAACCACCTCCTGTGTCTTCGATGGCCGGCACTGCTGATTCCCCGCCGCATTTGATATCCCTTGTGCTCTATACACTGTACCATGTTGCTACCTCTTCTGTGTTTTCGTGAGCGAACCAGATCGTTTTCAGTCAGGGATGATTGAGATGGCATCAAGATATAGTTTGCCAAGGATGATGGAGGGCTCTTGATGAAGCGGTCGCTGATCGCAGGCGCCACGGTGCTGGGTACGATTACGTCGGCCCATCAGATAGAGTTTGGCTGTTTGACAGCGCGGCATGCACGCTGGTTGCCTTTTCGCGCTACGGAGCGTGGCTGCTCTTTTTTGATACCGGGTGTTGGGTGGGGTCGAGGGTAGTTCGGCGTGCCGAGGCGCCCGTGGAAGGGTGCAACAGAACGTCTGATCGGCATTTGCGGGGGGGGGGGACTTTTTTTTTACTCCCGCCGTTTGTTCTGCCCTGTCGTGGGCGCCGAGATACCGTGCCCCCCCCCCTGGTGGGTGATCTTCACAGAGACGGTGGCGAGGCGCTGGCTGCCAGCGCAGCAAGTCCTGGGGCCCTCTGCGGAGGCAATTGACGTGTCGTGCCTGCGAGCGCGCGCCGGGCCCGGTAGGGTGCAGATGCCGGGGTGGCTATCGAGAGCCCTCCCCCCGAGGGGTCGGAGGGCACAAGTTTACATGGCACGTTTTTTTTTTTGCTGCGCGCGCGCGTGC
>QLPN01007932.1:65977-93671 GCA_003314395.1 Albatrellus ellisii
GGGGGGGGGGCCAGACTGATGCCAGACTGGACCTGCCTGCCAGTGCGTACGCGTGCATGTGTGTGCGTGTATGCACGCCCCACCCGTCGTCAGGAATGAATGCGACTCTGTGTGTCGGTGCGGCGGTGATCGTGCGTCGCCCGACGCCAGGCGTGAACCCACGTCGGAGCTCGCGTCACGTCAACGGCGAGCGAGGATGAGCAGGCCGGGAAGGCAGGACAGCGCTGATCGCAGTTGCTGGTGATACGATACATACATAGATACGCATACAGGGGGCCGAGAACGCACGGGGCGCAGGCGCCTGTTGCCGAGCCTGCCTGTACGGCACGTTGTTACGTACGCACTCCCGAAGCCCGCACCGCCCCGCACGTTCTTCGGCAAGCGCAGAGTTCGAAGCTGCGCTTCTCACAGGAGTATCTCTCAGACTCTCTGCCTGTTTGTTTGTTTGTTTGTTTGTTTCTGCAGGCCGGGCGGGCGGGCTCGTCCGTCGTGGCGCGTCCTGTCTCTCGAGTCACACACATATACACACGCGGGCTCGTCCCGCGTTCTCATCCCCCCCACTTCTGAGCGCCAGCTGCCCGTCGCCCCTCGGCGGCAGTGCAGCGGAGCTAGTGCAATTGTAGATACCCGCAAGGATACCATGGCGCTACACCGTGCTCGATTGCAATTCGCAATTAATCCTCTTCAACATGGAGCCGCACACTGCGGGGTTTAAAATTTAATTTTAGTAAAGTCAGACGATACGGACACACAATTATGGCCCCCCATTTGCAATGAACTTTACGTGCCAAGGTGGGGCTTGTGGATTACCGTTGTTGACCGGGATAAGCGCACGCCGCGTCTGCGGGTCCGCCACGCGTACGTCCTCTCCCCACCCCCATCGTAATCTACGCACATGCGGGTCAATCGACAATCAATTGCGCCTTTGTACACAATCGGGTCGCTCATCGTCGTTGTTGACTGCATGGATACGTACAGCACATCATTTACCCGCATCTGTATCTTTGCGCTGGCTGTCGGCGGATAAATGCAGGACAACAACAACACTCAGGCTCTAAATGGGGTAACATGCGTGCGGGTAAAATCTATCTTATTTGACAATAATGATATTAGCATTTAATGGCCGCATACATTGGACTTGTCTTTCTACCGCAGCGCGTGCGTGCTCTTGTTCTGCTAAAGGCATTTATCTTCCTGGCTATGTGTACTAGAATTACGTGAAGAGGCGCCCCCCGTGAATCCTACATTTCCCCGCCCACGTCAAGTTAGATAAAGGAAGGACAAAGAAAGAGTTACACAGATGATGTCCGTGGAAAGCAAACAAAAAAGAATGTACATCGGGTCAGGTAAGCGAGAAGCAAGCAGAGAAATGGGTGGTTCAGAGTCCGATAGCTGCCTCTTCTCGACCGTCGTTCACGTGGGATTGTGCCCTGCGAGAGCCGCTTTCGCTGCGTCGCGGGGGAAACCACACAGACTCACGTCCTGAAAGGACCCCGGCCCCGGCGGAAGCAGCAGTCAAAGGCCGCAAGGGAGTCTCAGACATGGCTTCGTTTGCGTCATCGTCTTCTGTGGGCTGCTCTGCCGCCGGCGACAGGAAGGCAATCGCCTCTTCATCGGTGTGTGTCGGTAGCTCTTCGTCGTCTCCCAGCTCCTCGTTCACCGCCTTACGTGCGACGTATGCGAGGTATATGATGATCCCAACACACAGAATCCCGCCGCCTATCGCCCAATAGCGCCCCAGCGGGCTTTCATTCTCTCCTTCTGCTGCGCCCGGCTCACTGCCGTCTGCGGACGATGGCTCTGACTTGTTCAGGACGTGGGACGCCGCGAACGAGTGGATCGAGCTGCCGAGGGTCGTGTGGATGATGACCTTGAACAATGACAAGGCAGTGCACACCGTGTAGGTCCGCAGCGTAAGAGTCGGTGACGCGGCCAGCAGGCAGTTCATGACATTATAAGGGTATGGCGCGAGCCGGATAAGGAACAGGAGCTTCGGCTGTCGCTCAATAGCGTGTACAACGCGTTTGATGGAAACCGATTTGGCTAACCAACGAGAGATGCCGTCGCGGAAAAGATAACGAGATGAGATAAATACAACGAGCGCGCCTGTCAAGGCAGCCCAATAGGAGATAACGGCGCCCACCCAAGGGCCATATGTATAGCCAGAAAGGGTAATGAGTGTGGAGTAGAGAGGAAGGGGTGCTATCCGAATATCGTGAGATCCCCCACTCTCTGAGGAGTGCAGAAGCAGACGTACGAATCGTGGTGATGAAAATAAGAGAGAAGAGCACGAGATATCCGAAGGATCTATCGGCTTGGAGCCAGCTGGAAAAGTGGTCAAGCGCTGGGAGAGATAAGCAGGTGAATTGAGAATAGCAGACGGGCGCGGGCAGGCGCAGCTGGATGGTGAACGCACCTGTAAACAATTCATCTTTCCAAAAGGTTATTGCTGCCACAAAGCCTATGGTAGTTGACAGGTAGGCCAGGATCGGGAGCCACGGTCGGATACGGGAGGCCAAACGGGATCTGCGCGGGTGCGCGTAATCGGGATGAAGGGAAGCCCGGCGAGGGCGGGGATGCGCAAAGAGCTGCGATGGCGAGCTGAGTGATGATAGTGATCCGCAAGGCAATGGCGGCGCGCCACAGGGGATCGAACTCGAGGAAGCGGACGACGAGGCATGCGGAAGGGATCGGGACTGCTGCTGCACATCCTCGCGTTTCGGTCTGAGGTCGTCTAAGGGTGTCTCATCGGCCTGCACCTTTTCATTGATCGGGTGCTCGTTGATCTGGACATAGCGAAAAGGCGATTGGGAGGGGAGGTGGTGGCGGTTGGGTGTGGTCGATATCGGACGCGCGGGCACAGGTCCTGAGAGCAGGCGGGGGTGTTTACTCGGTTCGTTTTGTCTGTGTACTTGTGGGTATCCCGATACTCGTTTTGGCTCCGGTGCAGTCATGGGCGGGTCCCCTGTTGGATTCCAGTCCAACGTTGTCCCTTGGGGAGCGAGGAATCCGATGGTCGCTACGGCGAACTCGCGTGGGGTTCAGGATGGAGGTCGCACGGACAAAAGCAAAAGTTCACGGTCCCAGCATGCACAAGGGCTGAAAGGGTGGAAGGGCTGGTATAAGAAGAAAATTACGCGGTGCCAGCACTTTGATAGGTGAAGCAGGCAAAGATATCTCGTGATGCGCAGTGCCGCATTCCCAGCAAGTTTAGCACTTTTCCCATGCCACCGACCTGCCTTAATGTCCTCATCAACACACAACTCCAAGCCTATTTGTTCCTGAACGACACCGCCTTATCATTCACAAGCATGCCACCGGCAACGCCGAAGTGTACGCCACTGGGATGTGTAGGTTTACGACCCTGCGCGAGGGACAATAGAGGCAAAACCTTGGAGCCAATGCCATCGCTGTAAGTCACGTGTCAAGACGGGGCTCCGCCTAACCAGCTGTATCCATGAGGTACAGGCACTCTTTGATAATGTTCAAAAGACATCCTGTTCCCGTATCATCGATGTGTCGTCTGCCACTGGCCGCCTACAGAGTGCAGACTGCCCAGTTTGAACTGCATGCATGCAGGCATGCATAGTTGGCACCAATGACAGCTGCCTACCACTTAGCCGAGCCATTTAATTCAGCCACCGCCGGCAGTTGCCAAAGCCCTGCAAACCTCCTGTCCGCTGTGGTAGACTGAACCACGTCGTCGTCATGTCCACTCGCTATCCTTGGCTATATTGCTCCGCAAGAGCTTTCACCCGCAGTCGGCATTTCTCAATTACTCGTCGCACGTTGGCCGAGCCATCCCCACCCAATCCGCCTAGTCCTCATGCTCAATTCTATTCTGTTCTCATCCCAGCCATGGTCCCCATCGCATTGCTGGGCTCGGCGGTATACCTGGTTCGTTGCATTGTCCTAAACTTCCTACGTCTGCGCTAGCTTACTGGGAGGGTTTTGACCTGGAACGTGTTGCACATTCACTCACGCAGGGTCTGCAACTCGTCCAGTCAAAACTGTCACATGAGAAGTATCTGGATCAGGCTTTGGCCCGGATCGAGCATTTAGAAGCGGAAGTTGATGCTTTGCGTGCTGAGCGGGATGCTCGAGCTTTGACCGCAAACTCCGGTGCTGTTCGGAGGTCGGGAGCTGGTTCGCCAGCATCCAGCGGTTGGTTAAGATGGTACAAGTAAGGCGACTTGGAGGCAGACAACATATAGGAATTGTACATCTCTATATATTGTCCCTGCTCGATAGGCTAATGACAAGAATTCTGGCTCAGTATTCAAAATCATCACATTTTCTTCCGTTGGATCCTAATCTATATATTTGCAGCAGTTATATTAGTCGGGTATTAATAAGACGTTCCCCGTAGTCAGTATCATGGCAGAAATCATGAGGTAAAAAGGCAAAGTGGTGTCCGTGCATTAAGAAGCAAGGGACGTCAGGATCAGAACTTGAGGGCCTTTAGTAGTACGTTCCTATGACGATCGTACAGTCTCGCAGAACTGCCGAGCCCATCGGGTCAGAAGAGGAATCGAGAAGTACAGAAGCCCTGGACGTACCTGAGAACTGCCGACGCGAGACCCGTAAATGCTTTCACTGTGTCTTTTCCCCGTTTGAGTTTGAAGACGTCGGACGCTGAAGACACGACAAATCAGGCACCGATTAGAACACAGCAAGACGAATTAGCGCGCACAGACGAATGCCAAATCCATTAGCAACTTCACTTGCTGGATCCGGAGCCAGTAATCCTGTCTCTGCAGTCGCTGCAACTCCGTCTCGTCAATCTGGCTATTGCGGGGTGTTGACTTTGCCGTTGCGCCCGTCATGGACTCGGCGTAGAGGCGCGACTCCACTATGCTACAGTGAGACGCGGTGGGGATGCACGATAACAGACATCATACCTGCTTGCTGCGAGTTGATTATGATGCTCCGCTCGACGCTGTTCTCCACGAGATTGACAAGCGTACTAGCAAACCAACACCAGTCGGCGAATTTCCCAGCCCGCGCCCCCGTCCGTGGGCCCAAAAGCCCCAACCTCGAGAATGTGGCCACATCGTCTGCGAAGGCTTGTACCAGTTCCAACAAGACGGGTGGGGAGGCGTGAAGGAACGTGTACAGCAGAGGTTTCTTCTTTAGCTGCGCACACTTTAATGACGGACTTTCCGGCGGGTAGATTGACGCTGAATGTTCAGCTAGAACGGACGTCAACGGAGATAACCAGTTGAAGAGGATGAGGCATTTTCTGGTCCTACTATCAGCCCAACGAGAGGAGACGACAAAAACGCCACGAACCGGGTCAGCGAGAGACCGGAAGCGGTTGACTCGAAGCGTTTTGCAACCGCGGAATCCCAGGTTGGTGTGGTCCTTGAGTTCAAGGGAGGACGTCTCGCAGCTGCATTGTAAAATAGGAGGTACACTCGAAGTGTATACTGAATCAATTTCTAGACATTCGAACAATACCGATAGTTTGGCTTTCAATGCCTGAGACCCTCGATACAATGTGGATATCTTACGAATGTCTTGTCTCTGCCGTTGCTGGACTTGAGTATTTCTCGCCACACGTCTTCGCGCTGGATACGGTTTATTGCTTCCGGCTTCATAGTCTCGTCGCCCTCGTCGGGCTCCTCAGCGTCTGTAGGCCTCTCCTCAACGTCTTCCTTGCTTGCGAATACATCCGAGGCGTACACAGTGGTATTCGCTGATATTATGGACGATCGGGGGGTTCGCGGGGGATGGGCAGAGAGAGGGTTCATCTGAAACCCATTGCTCGAGGCGGAATCGAAAGATAGAGATAGAGGATACAGGTTAGAGCCATTGTCAGGATTAGATGGCGATGAGCTCGAGTGGTGGTTGGAGTCCGGAAAGGAGATGGAAGACATCGCTGGGTTCTCTGCCTCGCGTTACTGACCAGGACGGTTGTTACTCGTGTAGCACACGTAACAATTGACTTTGGCCACGTGGTAGTACCCGCAGCAGCAAACAAAGCTCCAAACAGACGCGATGGCAACACACGGCCGAGTCGCTGCTGGCTTTGCTGCTCACACTCCAGACCACCTTTCACGCCTCGCCCACTATGACCACAGAGACTTTGTCTGGCATGCGCTCACCTCCGACCCCACGCTCGAATGCGTCCTCCCCCCGCCCCAAATTCGACTCAGAAACACTCAAAACGTACATTAGGATGCTGTTAGTCAGTACCCTTCAGGGGGCTACGTGGACGGAGGCTCGAGAACGGGACAAGATCCGGGCCTGGGTGAAGCAAATCGGGGAGCGGGTCAAGGATCGCATGCTAGGTGCGTAGCATATCCTTTGCCTTTATCATCAGTACACATGTATAAGCCACAACCTTACAGCAATTGAGCCTAAGGGGTTGTGAGTCCCTTCTGTCGTAATCGCACCTCATACAAGACGGTGACATCGTCGGATCAAAGCAAATATATTGTTTTGACACAAATCAATGAGAACTTAGGACAGGGCGGTCGGTGAGCATTGAATCATGTGCAGCCCAATAATTCAAAACTCGGGGCTTGACAACTGCATCCTGACGTCTTGTCCGCAGCGCAGACATGGTTTGTCACTGGGAAGACTCGGATGCTGTTGTACAAGAAATGCTTGTAACTGTAGGTTTGTCCTTGTTCGCCCGCAGTTGTCCCTGATGCCATGTTCCAGGATTCTTTGATCTGTATCTGCATCGCATTTGCTATACGGACTGTATGATTCGCGCACGTTAGGATCATTCATCAACCTATCTTTGCCTACTTTATTCAATGGATACCCTTGCATTAATGTCACCTTTCATTACCCTTCTTGTCTTATTGTGTAACACGGCGTATCTACTCCCAAGTAGCCGCGCTGCGCAAGTGCGCACGTCATACAGTATGATAAGGACCCTTTATTCGAGACTGGGACCATTCTATCGCAAACGGCTTCATGACACCCACCGGTACGTCAGCGCACGCGTCTATTGTCTGGATCTCCGACAAGAGTCATATGTTTTTAGGACAGTCAGCCGCTGGACTCAGATTTGCAATCTATTGGTACCGATCAAAGCAGCGACACGCCTGGGCATATCAACGCCACAGCGCAAACTCTCGTCCTGAGCGGAGAGACCTCTCTTGCTCATTCGTCCGCCGATCGCCGGAGGCTCAGCGCTTTTCAAGGTTAAATTGTGAGTGGTCTGTTTTGGACGGTGGAGCTTGTACGTCGGAAAAAACGGAGAGGGCGCAAAGCGTCAAAGCTATCACATTGGTAAGGGTCCCATGGCCTGCTTCACGTCACCTACTTTCCCTCTTGAGTCGTCGAAGTCTCATCAGAACATCCTTTTTGAGAAAGTACTCTTATTGGTATCGGCCACGTGTGTGACAACCGATGCGGTATGTAAAACTGTGAATGCTGCCAAAGGCGAGCTGTGCGGCCCACTCTAGATTGGATTGGTGTATCTGGCTTTGCAACACGCTCCAACAATGTGGTGAGTCTATCGTCGAATGAACAGCCGCGCTTATGAGTGTTCCCGAGAACACGAACCGCAGTTCGGTCAAGCAAGCTGAGCACATCGATAAGCGTTGGGGCTGACAGAGTCAGAGCATCAGACGCTTGATGTTAGTTTCTGCAGCCATGGTATAATGGTGCACGTAAGGTTGCAGTTCACACATGTGCAATATAGGATGCGGAGGAGAGCGAAGACTCTTCTTGGAAGCTGAAGCGATGCGCGATCATCGATCAGACGGCTTCCGATGTTGATCGTACGCAAGTAGGCCGTGTGTTCGTCCATACACTAAGTCTCTCACCGGTATCTCAACCTCCACGGGACCCACGACACCGTTTCCGGAGAATTTCTGCAAAATCAAATCCTTCCACTTATGGCAGGTGTGGATGTTTCTTGTACAGCCACCGCATTCCTCGTTCGCCGAAGCTGCTCTTTAGAATGTTGCCCCAGTGGCCCTGACTCGGAATCCCTCCCTGAGTAACAGTCTTCCACCACTGAGTTGCCTGAAAATCATTTCCGCTCCTCAAAGCGGGACGCCTCTCCTACCTCGTACAAAACACAGACGGGTCCAAATCGGCCTCCAGTCTTCACCGCGGGCATTGGGCCAGAATCTGGAACACCATGGGAAAGAATCGGCAACTTTGCCCGTAGAATGATGCAAGGCGGAGACATTGATCGTGACAGCGCATGATGCATCGACCTATGAAACTTTTGTGAAAGAGAACAATAACTTCCACTCCCGTCGTGACATGCCGCATGGAATTGTGACCGGCAATCCGGTACTCGCGATCCCAATTACCCCATTGAAGTAGGCACGTCCCAAGCTATGAGGGTGGTTGTCGTCGATGAGAGACTTATTGTTAAGCTACCTCTGCAAGAACAGTTGTGGTGTGAAGACCAATGCGACAGACGGCGTGAGTACCCGTATGTTGCCGAGCCACTTTAACCATAGTGGTCGTACTGTGCTTTCAAGCCGATGGCTGGACAGCACGGCGACCGGACGGTAGAACCTGATGATCAGAATTAGAAAGCCGTAGAGTGCGTGCGATAGGCACCTGAATCGCATTACTGCGGCTCATCGATATGCAGCGCAGCTGAAAAGGTTTTCCTGTGACACTGACGGCGTGGTATCCCTAGACCCACAACGCTGGTCTCTCATGTTTTGTGAGGTTATGCCGGGACTTACCGTCGTACACAGTTCGTGGACAACGTGACTTCAGCAGCCTATCTTACGAAGAAGGCTGTCATTTTTGTCCACGACAGACATATTTCCCTATGGGAATTCCTCGTCACCAAACAGGCAATCAGACATGTCAGACATTGAACCCTACTTTTCTGTCCGATTGTCGGGAAAACGGGACGAATAGATGGATTTCTCAATTGCACCAGCAATACATCGGCAGACTTACCTTGCAGGGGCGTCCTTTTGCACTCGTGTTTCCGGTCCCTTGATTGACGCTGATATGGATGCTATATTTCTTCTTGATGCCCTGCGGCGGCGTGGTAGGGCTCACGCCTTTTCTGCATTGCTCACATTCTGTGGCGTTAGAGCGCCTTTGATAATAATGTTGCGGAAATTGTGGGTAATGTACGTACATGCGTGGAAACCACGGAACTTGCACGAGTTCCATGGGACAAAGTGAAATGGCAGGAGCCCGTGTCCTGGTGCAGACCGATAGCTACTGACAGAAGGCGTCACATTTCTGGGCGTGCATTCAACATCTGAAGAAGACGATCAGAAAGCCTAAGGGACTTCTGGAATTGTAGTGAGGCATCAAGCAAACCCGTTGTGGAGTAGAATTCAAGTGTGTAGGCTAAGTCCAGGAGCCTGTCAGGCTCGGCCAATGCCTTCCAGACTCGAGTGACCGGGAGTATATGAACCTGGGCGGCGAGCTCGTGAGAGACCACAACCAATATAGGCACAAATAGTATACGGGAATGCTGAGAAAAAAAAAACCCCCCAGAAGGCATCGGGATGCCGTAGATTATACTGCCACCATTATGATTGGACATGCGCTCGTGGTCTCCGATGACGGGAGCCCGGGTAATGATGCGATGGGTCGGACGGCGGCATAGACGGCACGCTAGATGGGACGACCGTCTTTTGAAGCCTTTGTACTTTCAGCCGTCGTGAACTCGCTCCAAAGGCGCGAGCCGCAGTGGAAAGCGAGACTACAAATGGTTCTACTAACGGTTCAAAATCTGGGAACGCTGTGCGAATAATGTCTCCTCCAAAGGTAGGTCCTAGACCTTGATTCATGGTTCTCTTCTCGTGTTGTTTCCGGCAACATATGTTCGTGATACCGATGAATCTTTGCGAATTTCCAACCGGGCTCTTGGGGCCAGAAGGTGCGCCTCTCACTCGACGATTCGTTTCCAAAAGTTTACCTCTATGCTATTCATTGAAGGGGACGCGGTGCGCTGTAGCAACATTCCTAACTGCACCTGCCAGGGCCAATGTTGCGTCACCACTCGCACCCCTCACCAATGCCGACTCACTGGCCTGCGAACCTACAATCAGCTCCATGACAAATGAGACCCCCGTATAACGAATATGCAGACAGTGACCTTGGTCACCGGTCCGACGACCAGGACGCCCAACTCACCACACCTGAACAGCTCTTTGAGCCATCCGTCCACTTCTTTGGGGTACTTTCAGAAGGATTCCGGGTGTTTGCGAACCCTCACGAAATTTGTCATTTCCTCGCGATACAAGCCCGTCCTCCGGCCCCACTATCTATGGTAGCGGTTCTTGTCAGAGGCAGCGGGATAGAGGAAACCAAAGCTGATAGTGGGTTATGGTGCGCACCTCATGACCCCTGAAACTCTGAGATATCCCTTTCCTCTGCAGGATGCGCGGGAGAACTTGCCCCCGTCCTGATTGCGGCGCAACGTACAGATTCTAATCACCCCCTACAGATTGCCAGGAACTCTAAATATACTATTGAGAGACTCATGAAATATCTACGCTGTTGGAAAGATAGGGGTTGGATCAACTTCCAAAACGCTCCTTTGTTCCAGGCCGCAACTGTAGCTCCCCGACAGCGGACTCGGAGTGGATGGACTACCTTCCTGAAGGTCAGAGACCATAATGGAAGTGCTGGGAACGACGGGGAAGATTCCCAAGCTGCGCAAGGAGTGGACAATCAGTCCCAGACCAGATCGACCAGTCAGTAAACCTAATTCAAGGCGTCTGGGGAAAAACTTGCCGTCATGATACAGACCATGCTGTATCGGCACGAGAACCGTAAAACACGGCGGAGTACTCAACTCATAATTGAGATCTGGTGTGGAAGGAACAAGCCTTATCCCCACGACCCAGATAATCTGGAAATCGATCAGATCGAGAACCATCTTGTGCAACATCCGCATTTTCCTGTGGAGAAGCCTCAACAATGCGCACCGCTGTAGTGTGTAGTACAGTGGCTGCAGGGTCGAACTATAAGCACATAGACGCATGCCCAGTGTATCAAGCACAGGAAACAAATATCCTCTCGGGATGCAGAAAATGATCTAGGCACTAGAAAAGACACTAGCAAAAGAAGGGCCCGCCGTGGCCGGCCTTATCGCATGGAACGATCCTAGGATGCGGTATAACGGACCTCAGACTCGGAGACGCCCCAAACCGACGAGTAGCGGGCGCAAGCCGGCTGTAGGCCGTTCTCATATCTGAAATTTTATATCTTATCTGGAACCTTCGGTGCGAATGGCGCATCGAATGAAATGAGGACACCCGGAATGGCTGATTGTACGTAGTCACGGGTCTGCTTCACAGACTGGCTCCACACCACCGCGGAAATTACGAACAGATGGTTTCACATCGTAAATAAGTACCTGGCTGCAACTGGATTGTCTGCTGATTGACTGGTATAGATATGGCTCTAAAGCATTCCAGACCGCCACTGGCACAACCCGGGATGTTGTTCACCGTGTGGAGTGCCTTTCCGAGTCAATGTGCCCCCGAGTCAGAGGCGCATGGATGGCACCCTCCACGGTGAACAACAGCTGCCTGATGACTGGCACTTCTATACCGGGGTTTGAGTGGCATGGGGGTGGACCACCCGCCAGCTTCGGCTGTAGTCACCCCGAGCCCGAGTCCCACGCTGGCACGCTCGTCCTTTGGCGAGTGTACGTAAATCCATGTCTTCCACAATAAAACGAACGTCACAACGAAATCTTTATTGAAATTACGTGATGTCCTTCGATCTTGCAGATCTATTATGTATGTTGAAGACAACAATCTTTTTATTCCAATAAACACTGTGACCGTCACAGCTACGAACGGCCTTGCTCCTCAACGGGGTTCGCACCGTTGAACTAGCAGGGCCAATTGAAGCAACGCCACCTTGATGACGAACCAGGTACGTTTTAATTTTATGCGTGTCGGAATAAGCAGCAACACAGAAATTAACAGACCATATGGTCGTAGAGGCTGTCAACTTTGTCTCACCGAACAGAAATTCTATTGTCGAATGTTGAGACCTTTATGGGAAAGTCTGTGCGGGTCATTGTAATGCATCCGTAGCATAGCCATGTCTCGCGTGCAGTACACTTTGTGCCTGGACTTTTGCTCGATCTGATGCTCTTTCCAATAAAGGGAAGAATCTGATGATACCAGGAAGCATAAGATGGTGTGGAAATACCTCGCCTTTGTCCCCCGGAATGCAGTGCATGGCAGACTTTGATTGTTGTAACCATCTGCATCATCCGAGGATCTAAATGTGTATGTGAGAGGTGAAATGAATCTACTCGAACCAAATGGTGCACTTTATGTCAAGCTTTGACAACGAACGGGACAGCTTCTCAGAATATACCTTCTTACGTTGTCGTAGGGAACATTGTCCGAATGGCTGTCCTTGACTCCTTTAATTAAGAGAAGAAATACCTTCTCAAGTTGGACAGTTTAGCTATCGGCATTGTCCCTAGTAACCCTTCCTGGGATCAGGATTTATCCCAATAACACAGAAACTGCAGGTCTTTACGATCTGATGGTACGAGCGAGAGTATGGGTTGTCCCTTTTTATGTGGATCTAGCATAGTGGTTCAACTGTAGTTTGTTCCGTGATTGCACGTGATGTAGAATTTTGGTTTGCCCAGATTCAGTCGCGCGTCCGTACACCAGTCTAGTACTGCTGCTCGACACATTCAATGACTGGTTAGCATTGCTCGCTGTCTCCAATGTCAAGACGTATCATTCGCACCTTCAGCTCCAGGCCTTTCCCTTCCGCCTCCGCGCCTTCCCGAAGGCAGGTCCTATCCCCTCCGCCATGTCCATCCCGGTCATTCAGCACCGTATTATCCACCCACGATCTCCCGGAGTCATCAACTATAGAGCAGACACCCAGAGGCAAAATGGCAGCATCCAAGACACAGGACTTGTTGAACATCTTGTTGTCCCACTCTGTAGATCACTCACAAGTATGGACCCACTACGTGGACTTGCTTCGCTACTTGGAGTATGAGCATCTGCCACCTGAGGTCCATCAGGGTGTTCTGCGCAAATGTGTCCCTCCCGTTGTCGACATCCGCCAGTCCTCCGGAAAACAATATCGCAGTCGCCACTTTCCCAACAATCCGCACGAGTTCGCGTCGCGTCTGTTGCAAGTGTTGCAGAACATCCGCTCGGCCGGCCAGACGCCCGCATTAGATGACTTTCACTTTGTTTTGAAACAGTTCGCTGCAGTAGGGCATCATGTGGGTGCACGTCAACTCTTGAAGGACCTGATTTTCGCTGGCGTCGAGCCAGATGGGAAGACATATTCCCTGTGTTTACAGGCACTCGCTCACCGCTTGACTCTCTCGTGTTCCGACGAAGAGTGGCCAAACCTGCTCCAATCGGCGACGGCGATGTGCAGGGAACTAATACAAGAGATGTGGACGAGGGGCATACCTTATACGTCCCCAACTTTGGATCTGTCAGTACGCATACTGCTGGAAACGTCAGATAGAAAGGGCTTCGATCATCTTATAAAGTTTGCGTATGGCATCGACCTCACATATCCAGACTGTCCACCGTTGGAGCTGCTAGGGAGGACCAAGGCTGTTGCAGGAGAGTCAGGAGCTATAGCGGGCCATGACTTCTCGCCGCAACCTCTGACTACACCCGCCCTTAACGCAATTCTGGATGTTCTTGGACGGACACATCGAATGTCTGCAATGGTGCTTGCCTTTGAGGTCCTGACACAGCCACTTCCAGAACTCACCGCCTCAGAGGCGGACTCGCTCGGCGATGAGGACGACCAAGTGGCCTACCCTTTATCATCTCTCTCCGCTCAACCCTACCAGTATCCTCACGCACAACCGAACACCACGACATTCAACACAATCATCCGATATATATCATGGGAAGGCAACTCATCTATGGCTCGACATTACGTGCTTCACGCTATGGCGTGTGATAGGCAGGATGATCGTCGCTTGAGGGGCGACGTCATGCGTCTACCTCTGGGCGCGATTGAAGCACCTCGTATATCGCTGAACAGGAATACCCTTCTCCCCATCATGGGCTTAGCCAACAGAACCAAGGATGTCGAGTTGTTGCGGTTTGTCATCAAGGCCATTCGACGTATCGTGCGGCGGAAGACGGCCGATGTCACCTACTACGACGAATGGAGAAAGGAACGATACATTTCTGCTCCTGAGGATCAGTTCAGCGTCGGTGCAGGCTTTGGTGCTGAGACCGAGAGCGGGTCTTCCGGAATGGACACTGAAGATCAGTGCGAGGGCCCCACTGCGTCCCCACCGCTTTTCACTCCACCATCGACAGTTGATTCCCCAGATAGCACGTCGACATCGTTGGACATGGACGGCTCTCAGGCGATGTTCCCACGTCCACGAATATTCGACATCAACTTCCACCTCAGGCTGCTCCATCGAGATCTGCGTGAGCTGAAGGAGCTCGACGAGCGTGGGGAGCAAATACTCGCACGCGTACTGGACCGCGTCAAGGAGCGCCTCGGGCGACGGGTATGGGACGACAAAGACGTCTATCTCGCCACTGAACAGAACCGTGTACACCTGGCACGAGGAATCTGGCGAGAGATTGTTAACTTCAGACCTCTGCCAGAGACCGTGACCGGCATAGCTGCCAAATTGTGGTCAAAACCTACCATAGTGAAGGTGCCGTCGGGGACCCGTACGGGTCGTCGGTAGAGTTGATTCTTCGATGGTTGGTGGACATGTGTATTTTCTTATTTATGTGAGGTCTTATCCTCTTCGTCTCAAAGATACTTGCTTTCATTTGATCGTATGGACGTGACACGTTTGGGGCAGGTCTTTCGCCCCAATGTGTAGCATCGGATAGGTTTCTTATCGTGTCCTGCTCAAAATCCAGTCTGATCGCTATACTAGCGTCCTACAGCCTATTGACGCTGCCCCGCTACCGATTTGCTTTATCTAAATTTCTGGCCAATAGTGTATACATTACCTAGTAGACATCAACGCATCGTTACGCTTTCAATCACATGCAGTTGCGAGGGGAATCAAAGACAAGCCCGCGAGTACAGAGATGATGCTACGTAGTGGTTGCCATGAATCGTCAAAGCGACAACAAAAATGCGAGTTACAAAACAATATGGGCACCCATGACTGTCAGCTCGTGCTGTTTCTTGTGGCGCTCGCTCTGTCATCGCTCAAGCCTTTTCAGCTCGCCAGTCTGACTCTCCACGACTTTATCCATTGCGTTCAGCCATACCTCCACTTCAGTACCCAATCCACCCGCGCTCACACTTCCCGGTGCGCCTGGTGCGCTCGATCGCCCTTTCTTGCTAGTGCCAGTGACGGAGCCGTTTGCTGATCCTGTGCTTGATGACACAGGTGTTGATGCAGGCGTGAACCCAAGGCCTATATAACGAGCATGCGCGAGGACAGGAAGGCGCCGCAGAGCACGGCCAGACATGCCTTGTTCCTACAATAATCAGTTGGGACAAAAGTCCTGACATGCGCAGCGATGAGAGCACGCACTCTGCACTTCTGTGCTAGTGAGTAAAGCGACAAACCGATATGCTTTGCGCGCTCTCGAGGTGTCAATGATGTCGTTATGGTGGTTCCAGGTGGCTTGGTCATTGCAGTGCGTTCGTACACTTGTACTTGCTGAAGCGTTGGCACATCCTGTCACAAAATTTGCTTATGGGGCTATCATGGTGGGTGAGGGGTCAGGACGCACAGTTTTGGCTACAACGCCCTTTGCGGTGAGCTCTACGAGACAGGTACGAAGGATTTCATAGATGGCTTCTCGTGGAGGTAAATCGATATATTGTACGATGTCAGCACGATCAACGAAAGCAGAATCTGTAGGAGCAAATGTAAGTGGTCTCATTTGATTTCTTGAGCTTTTTACATGCCTATTGCCTTCGCCAAATTACTCGTTGAGACTACCAACACGTTCTTTTTGTGGCGTAATTTGTCTAGTTGGGTAAGAAGGGCATTGACTACCTGCGCAAGTCAGTGTTCAATCCTATGATGGATGTAAATTTAAATGACTTACTCGAAGAGCGTCTGATGGCTCTGTGCCAGCCATGGCGCCAGCTCGAGCAGCAGTAAGAGACTCAACTTCGTCTGCAATGAGAATTCGTGAGCTCTGAGTCGACGTGAAACTCGCCCCGAGGATACATGCGCTTCTACTTACCAATAAGGACAACAACAAATGTGTCTTCATCTTCCACGAGGTCCATGACACTGCTGAATAGCCGCTGTACTAGTTTACCGGACTCAGAGAACCAGCGAGAGAACAGAGAATGTGAGTTAATTTCTAATAAACGACAATGGGGATATCTGATGAACAAGTCCGATTTTGGTGTATGAAACGAATGAGTTTGTGGCGGTTCGTGGGTTATCAGTCCTCACCGGTGCGATAGGCGTATTGAAAGCTTTTGAGCGAGGGCGCGACATAGTGAGGTTTTTCCCGTTCCTGGTGGCCCATGCAACAGTACGACACGATTCCAGGACACAACGTTGACTATATGCGATCAAAGACCCAATCCACCTCAAACAACAAATGGAGGACGTACAATCAACGTTGGCGTCGCTGAACAACACAGTGGCATATATGTAGTCCAGTAGTTTGGACTTGGTATCATCAGGGTAAATCAGGCTGTCCCACAGACCTTCCCATATCCTGCTGGGGAGTTCACAGACGCTTGCTGCCATGACTTCTTCGCCTTCGCCACCTGGACCATTTGAGAATTCTTCGAAGGAGTCGCCTTCTACAGGTTGGTATACGTGGATTTGTAGAGCTGCCTGCGCGATCGGGAGGGGCGACACCGGACAAGGGGATTCACAAGCTGATATGCGCTCGACGGAAGATGCCAGAACGGGAACTTCATCCCAGCCATCTATGATAGATGGAAGGCACAATACTTCACAAGAAGACGTGACGTAGTTATATACGGTATTTCTGAGGGTATCGAACCGCGTAGTTGCGTTGGGAGAGACGCGCACCTCGACTGCAGTCCAAGTCCAAGTCTGGCGTAAGAGCAATCTATGAAATGAGGTGATTCAACTGACTGTGAACAGGCCATAAGGGTTCTGCTGGTGATGGGTGATTATCTGTGTTCGAGGATGCAGCCATGGCCTGGTCTTGATCTGTAGTCTTGTAAGATAACGGTGAATATGTGGACACGCACAAAACACGCGTTGTGCGAGCAATTAGCCTGTGGCCAAATAACGCGTCAACAAAAGATGACACGTGGTTGACTTGAGATCGATCTCTGAGTGCTCCGATCCGTCAGTTAACTTCGACTACCATGGCTAACCCTGGCACTTGTATCGACTGTATTCCTTCGCAACCAAGCGTCATATCTGACCCTCACCTTCCAAGCAACAGCCAAGTCCCAGAGCCTAGGCTACATGATCCATTGGATACCTCAACGCTTGCACCTCCAACCACCGCATCGACCCCGGGTGTTGTGATAGAGTTTTGTGACCGGGTGAGCGTTTCTTCAAGCTAAACTTGCCACCGAGTTTCATCATGGAACACGATTTATGTTGCTTTGCAGTGTCGCTGGTTTGTTTCGCTGCTCATCGCCACCTGGTATGTGATTTTATTAATGAGCGACCATAACAGGCTTCATCGAGCGACATGGACCTCCACCGAACTGTTCCTGACCTTCCCTCCACCTGCTCTGAAGAGCATCACAATTGTCCCCCTTAACGCAGATGATACTGCGGGGCGCTTCCGTGTCTGGCTGACAACAGGTCAAGGTCTCCGGCCAGTGCTGGTCTGGGATAGAAAGGTAGAAGGGAAATTCCCGGAGCTGAAGGAGCTCGTGCGTAGCCAATTTTGTTCTGACCTCTAACCAAATCTAAGACATTTTCTGCAGAAGCAACGCATCCGTGATCATGTACAACCAGGGAAGTCATTGGGTCATTCCGACAAGTAATGGAAATCCCCTTGCAGCACCAGCAACACAGATTTTACACCCGTGGTACATCCGAGTGACCCCGTCGAGTAGACAATAGATATAACAATAAGGATTCTCTCCAGCGGATGTTGTATGTACCATGACTAGGAAACGTATCGGCTGCCTATATCATGCGACGTTCTGAGCTGCTTGCACTGTAAAGTAAGATTAAGTTAGCTGAGACGAGTGTTCCGCGCCAAGCCGGCGGCACAGGACGCGACGGTGATTTACCTGACCCTGACCATTTCCTTCATTCGTTTGGCCCATGCACTCAGGCTGTCCTCACCACATACCGTAACAAAATATGGACGAGTCAGGACTTTCAAAACTCATTCAGCAGTGCAAGTCGAATGGTAGGGTCCCGCATCTAGTCTGTTCTTGGGCTTCCAGTTTGATACCAGAGCATACAGATGTTGACGTTCGAGTTGACGCGGTCTCCAAATTACAGGTAGAGTTCGAGAACGAGGTGGAGGTACGGGTACCCCCCCAATGTCCGAGGCACTTCTGAGTCTTTTCTTCAGATCACCGAGCCAGATGTGCTCATCCAGACCCTCAAGGGTTGCCTCCGCACCTCCAATCAACATCTTTCAACTGCAACACTTTCCGCCCTCCCGCCATTCCTGCTACTCATCCTTGCACGCACTATTTCTCGTCTGTCACCTTCTGGTCTGAGATCTGCATCTGTATCCACGTCTTCAGTCACTTCCTCCATTGTCGATATACCCATTCTCCGACAAGTTCTGCTTGCGTTTCTTCCTGCAGGAGGTATCATCGACCGTCTCGGAGATGCTCGAGAGCGCGCTCGCGAAAAGGCCCGGGAAAGTCTTGTGCTGATCGGGGGTTCCGCTTTCCGTGCGGGTGGAGGATCCGTAATGGGCCGGTCCAAAGATGGGAAAGCAGTGGAAACACCTGTACAAGTGTTCGAGCGCTTCTTAAAAGAAGTAGGATTGTGTAGTAAGGTCTGGAGAGTGCGCGAACAGGTTCGTGAACTCAATTGTTGTCGATTCTTGTGTTTTCCACCTAATTCGGCCGTTCCTTTTACCTCTTTCTTGTGTACACAGTCCATTCTTACTCTTGTGCACATACGCCGTGCCCACCACCTGTTTCCTATACGCCCATACCTTCCCCTTCTTGTTGAGGCCCTTGAGGACAGTGATAGCACGGTACGCGAAACAACGCGCGCGTCTGTTGTAGAGCTCTTCACTGGCCCTGGCGTTGGTGATGCTGCGCGTGCGGATCTCAAGAAAGAGCTGACCAAGAAGGGTGTCCGCAAGGGTATTGTTGAGGGAGTCCTTACGAAGGTGCTGGCAGGAGGAGCTACACCTGCAGGTGAGGGATCCGAAAATAGTGATACTGCCTCAGGGTCTGGGAAAAAGGAATATGTACCTCCAAGTCTCTTGTTACAAGGACGCAAGCCGACTGTAGGCTCGGACAGGGTACAAAGTGGTATGTCGCGCTCTGCCAGTCAGTCAGTAAAGGAGCTACCTAGACCTGCGAGTCGGGCGGCTGCAACATCTCCGCCACCTACTTTTGCTACTGATGACAGTTCTGACGTGTCCCCCGTTTATGTGAGCTCTACCATCCATTGCTGGCCTGTAAATCGGAACTCACATGCTTGCTAGGTTGCATCAAGTCAAGATTTGGAGCAAGAGATTGCTGGGATGCTGAAGCCATTCGAGGTACATTTTTTTTCTCATTGTGAATGAGCTTTGGCACTGAACTCCGTTCAGGGTAAAGAGACCGAGCATAATTGGGCCCCTCGTGAACGTGCCATCATCAGGATACGTGGCATGGTGAAGGGTGATGTACACGTCCGATACACAGAAACCTTGTTGTTCCACCTCAAGCAGATTGTTGACGCATCACTAAAAACGGTAGGTCTGCCGTGTCTGTATGCGTGATCTACCCTTATTCGCCATTCATTAGCTTGCAAGCTTGAGAACTGTCGTCGCGACTAACACATGCTTGTTGTATAACGACCTCGCATCGGCCCTTGGTCCCGCTTTGGATCCTGTCTGCGACATTTTGTTGCTCCATCTACTCCGTATGGCAGGTTTAACCAAGAAGATTGTCGCACAGGCATCACAGGCTACTGTCTGTCACATCATCACTCATGTCTCCGCTCAGCCTCGTGCCATCCTTCCTCTTTTCTGGAATGCTCTTCAAGACAAAATCTTCCAGGCTCGTTCTTACGTCATCGACCATCTCAAAACGTATCTCGAAGTGCATAGTGCACGTGTCAAACATATACTCGAGTCCTCCGGTGGACTTGACACGTTGGAGAAGTGTGTCAAAAAGGCCCTTGCCGATCCTAACGCCAGCGTGCGACAGAATGCGCGGACTCTATTTTGGGTATTCGAACGCTTATGGCAAGAGAAAGGTCGTGCTATACTCGAGACACAGGATTCTATGAACCGCAAGCAACTTGAAAAGGCATGCCCGAATCCTGAGTCGCTTGGCGCCGTTCCCCCTGTGACTCCACCTACAAAGAAGACCAGTGTCGCTGCAGCCATTGCAGCCAGTCGTGCGAAGGCGAAAGCAATTGCTACTGCCCCGCCAACACTGCGACACCAGGCTACATCTGCTGCACGGACAAACTCTCCATCGAAGCGATCGATATCACCCTCTATGTTTACGCGGAATCCCACAGCGGAACGAGCGGCTTCGCCTGTCTCTCAGTCTTCTACATCGTCACCTACTTTACCTAGGTCCAGAATTTTATCTAATCCTTCGCACCCACGACAACCGTCCAGTAGGGTGTTCACGTTGCCCCATTCTAGGACTTCATCCAGTGATTCTGCTCGATCCGTTCAGCAAGCTGAACGTCAGCGAGCTTCGTCACCTCTTGTACCTCCAGGTCCATCTCCTCCCCGCGGGTCAATCCCACGGCGGGCCATGCAAACTGCGCTCCCTTCATCCCCGCCATCCACAACTGTTACACCGCCGTCTCCCGATCCTCGCAGACAGAACTTCAATGCCAGCCGCCCCCCTGTCGCCCCCGTGGAGCAAGCGCCCTGCCAGTCGCACATCATGCCCTCACTTCTTGGTTCCAAAGATGAATCGCTCCTAACGGCAGTTGCAATACCCTTGCCGGATGACAGTGATTCGGACATGGACATGGATGAACCCGCGAATAATACCATGTCATTTTCGACCCCTTACGAGAAATATCCGCCCGCGCCGCCTTCAATCTCCAACTCACGCACCAACTCGTTCTCGCCACGTTCGAGTGGCTCTAAGGTTGCTCTATCCACCCCAATATCGACCAGTCCTCCTCCTGCAAGTGTCTCACAGCCTATCGTTGAGGACGCAATGCGTGCTCGGGCTGAGCAAGCAGAAAGCGCAGCAGAGCGCTTGCTCGAGCTTGTGGAACCAGAGGACGAGACAGCGCATGAGATTCCTATGCGTTCTTCTCTACTCCTTGGGAATCCTGCGACGACACCGACACCAAAGAAAAAGCTTGTGGTTGCGCGGGTGCTAACAGCAACTGTGCGGCCACCGGTCACACCTGCTACCAAGAATACAGCTGTATGGCGCCAGCTTGCAGCATTCCAGGATAGCCCTGCTTACAATGGTGCCCCGTCACTAATGACTGACGTCCTCGGGCCGTTGACGTCGAAGAACGATAATGGCTGGTGGCGAAAACGTATGGCTCGTAAGTATGCTCTAGAATATACCAGACCGTGCGCTCAAAGCATTGTTCTATAGTGATTAATCAGCGTAGGCTGTTCCGGACGTCAGACCTTGCAGGTCGGACGAACGAGCTCCAATATTATGTTGCAGCTTTGGAACAAGGCAACGTCGACATCCCAACCTTGAAAAACATTGCGCTATTCTGCGTGACCAATCCGTCCGCGGACCCCATCTCGCCACTGAGCTCTAGTTTGTCCATGCCAGCAAGCCCATCCCCGTTCATCACCAGCTCAACGTCCCTACCGTCGTTGAAGTCGGATGTCTGGTCTGAGAGAAATTTCGACAAACTTTTCAGTGCCTTGAAGAACTTTTTGGAACCCGAAAGAGTATGTAGCGGCATTTCTCGCATGGCGGAAGTCTTTCTAATCGCCCACACAGGATGAGGAGCAGTTGGAATATGGGCTGATCGTTTTGTGGGAGATGCTAGAGTATCAGACTCTCCAAATGGAGAACCACGAAGCAGACGTGTTCTCCATCCTTTTACATGTCCGATATTCCGACAAGCTGCAGGTATTTACCTTCCTACCCTGTCAGACTGACTGTTCGTTGGCTGATTCTACATATTATAGGTCTTGCAAGCCACTAACACTATTCGCGACGCTATGGCGACGCGAGTGGAGCCAGTATATGGCCTGACGACAATGCACGCAATTCTTTTGGCTTTCCAGACAGAGGCTTTGTCAGCTACTGTGTCTGCCACCACCAAGGCGAGCACGTTTGCGTTTGGGCTTATCGCCCTTGGCAAATTTATCTTGCGCCTCCCCGCCGAGATTCTGGAGGAAGAACTCCCCCGTCTCAAAGCCACATTAATCTCCGTACGCCAGCGCCATCCTCTCCTACCCTCAAGAATCATCCACTGACAAGTCCGATTACTTTCAGGCACTGAACGATGCTTCCTCCCTCGTCGTGCGCGAGTCCGCCGCCGCAGTAACCATCGCCGCGCAGCTCGTCCTGCGGGACGAGACACACTTATTCGCACTGCTCGACGGGCTGGCCGACGAGAAGAAGAACCTCTTAACGTACTTGTTTGACAAGCATGGCGCGCGCGGCGCGCCAGACGGTGCCGGCCTTGGCACGACAAATGTCGACCGGCTGGAGCGCGAGATGCGCAGGTTAGATGGGCGCATGAGCACGCCGCCACGCCCCGTGGTGCCATCGGATGCTTGAATGGCTGTGCGTTGCTTCTGTTACTTTGGCGGTCCCGACGGGGTCTCACAGATGCTCATGTCGAGCAGTATGTTCTTTACCCATTTAATGCTTTTGTCTGCGCTCCGTGAAATCGGTTTGGTGCTTTGTATGAGTTGTGTCCAACCCATTGATACCAGTTTACCTCTTTTATGCCATCGAGTCGAATTATATGTCCCTCATTGGATTGCAATCGATGAATTCACAGAGAATTCAACAGACTGCTCCTGCGTATCAGTGGTCGCGGTTCCCAGGACGTCAGGGTACATGCATGAGTTATTCATTCCTGAAGCTTGATCTCGCAGAGGTATCATCCAGCCCGGACGCAATCTATTTTCACAATAATGGAGATTATGATAGGTGATACATCGGATGCCCCGGAAATACGCAACAGATCCTTCACAAACTAGCTCTGTCATCAGGCTGAGAGCGAGAATCTAAGCTTGCCTATTGCAAAGTCAACAGCCTGCCATGCTAACGAGGCGCGTTTAGCCCGGAGGGTTCGTGAGACCGCATATTCCGAGTCTAATTAGAACCTTAAGTCTAATCAAAAATCTAAATCTAATCAAAAGCGAGTGAAGCGCCGCAGCAAGAAGTACGCGGCACCAGCAAGAATGCCTCCGACATGACCTGCGGTGTCCGTTCCTTCGCGCTGTGACACAGACCCAGGTCAGCAGTGCATGCAGTGGGCAGAGGTGGACCTACTATGTTCTTCATAGCGCTGACACTATCCAGGATGAAAACACCACCGACGACAGCCCACGCAGGTGCGGGAATGATACCAAAGATGAGAAATTGAGTTGTTGGCGCAACACAGGCAAAAAACGAGACAATGGCGTAAATGGCACCTGTGGAAATGACACTCAGAAGCGCTTCTGCAAGATATCAAGGGAACAGACTTACCACTTGCACCATGTGAGGAGTAGTTGAATCTTTGCTGCGATTTGTTCCACCCCAGGCTGACGAGACTGGAGATGATACCACCTGCAAAATGATAACAACAACAATAATTGGTAAATGGATGCCGTTTCGATTGCTCGAAATGCCTGAAAATGTACCTGCGAAGTACAGAGCAAGAAAACGAGCATTTCCAAGTATGGACATAACAGCAGGGGCCATGAAATAAAACGTAAAGCCATTCATAAAGATGTGGTCAAGATCTTTGTGCGAGAAACAGGCTGTGAGCAACGTCCATCTGTCAAATTACATCGATTCAGAACTTAAGGAACTTTTGCTCATAACTGTGGAGTGTACCAACATTCTACCCTCGGCTATATTCTGCAAGCTCACTGTGAAGTTCTCGCAGAGCCACTTTAAATTGGGCAAGTTCGAAATTCCCTTGTGTGACTGGTACAACAGACATCGGTCTGATGACATTGCTGAACAAGATAGTACGCACGGATACTGAACTTGCAGAGTACCAAAGCGTGAACACCACGGCATTGATGGTTATTATGGCGTAAAATATGATGTTGGAAGGTATGCGATCGACCCAACGGAGCAATGCCTGTGACAGTTTACGTGAATCTGACGGAGGGAGATTGGACGGTCGAATATCTCTGTGTGTAGCCTTGACCGGGCTACTCCAGCTGAAGCGTGCAACATTTTGCTGGAAAAGACACGATACGGGCGATCGGTCCAGGGGGGAAGTGGTGAGGCCACGGGGTAAGTACAAGGTGCGATATGTGCTCCGCGAAGCATCATATGGAATTTTTGGCGGTAATTTTAGGGTAAATAAGGGTTGAAAAGAATTAGAGAGGCGTGGTGCACAAGAACGGGAGAGTAGGGTGGAGATACGAGGCAATGACGACGACCGCACAATGAAGGACATTGTCAATATTGAAGCGGTTCTGGGGATCGAGGTGTACTCAGGATGACCAATCCCCCGAGTACTCCTTGCACGCTACGCCTTGGGGATAGCCTAAATACATCCTCCGACGCTATCTACACTATATTCTGATCTCACAGAACGTTTATCTCGTTACCTCATGTCTCACCATCTCTTCTTGCTGTCTCCCTCGGACACCCCATTATATAGCTTGATCCATTATTCTGCTAAACCGTCTCAGGCTGCCTCGTCGCCATTGTCTGCGAACCTTCCTCTGTGGTCTACTTCTGCCTTTGCAGGGACCCTGACTGCGCTGTCGGGAGCATCAAGCGCGACCCAGTCACATGTCCAAGGAGGGGGAATGCGGATGGGTGGCGGTCAGGACCGCCATGTGATCCAGATGATAGCCAATGCAAGCCTGGACGTGATTGAAGAGGTGTCACGGAGAGATAATGGCATGTCAGTTCATTCACTACTTGACGTTGAACGGGACATGCGTTGTGTGGATAGTGAAACGTTATGTTCATTGTCAGGTATCTCAAGTCTGTGGATAAGTTTAATGAGTGGATGGTTTCTGCCTTCATAACACCGGGCAGTGAGTGCGGCCCGCTTGCGAGGCACAGCGCATCAACTGAGCCTCTTTGCGGCAGACATGAAGTTCGTACTCCTGCACGAATCAAAGAACGATGAGGGGATACGGGCGTTCTTCAATGACGTTTGGGAGTTGTACGTGAAGGTAGGCGGTTTGATCCGTTGTGGTGTGGCAGGAATGAACAAAGACAGAATAGACGCTTCTGAATCCCTTCCACACGGCGCACACAACCATCCAGAGCAATGTCTTCGACATCCGTGTACGCGCTAGCGCAAAAAAGCACCTATGAGAGGAGTTTCAGATATGAATACTGTAGAGCCTCCATTGGGCCAATTGTTGTGGAGGGCCACGTGGAGGCGGGAGTGGCCGGGGGCGGTGATGCAGGTGATTGGTGGGAGGCTGGACGATTTGATGAGAGCCGCCGGGAATTCAGTTGTCATCCTTTCTTTCTCTCCCTCTCCCACTTCCTCATTTTTCTCCTTTGTCTCTGTCTTCATTCTCAATCTATATCTCTCTGCACTCCTCTATATACAAAACGATCCAAAAGCATTTTCTTTCTTTCCATCAACATTACTTTCTAATACCGCTACTACGAGCCTTCCACGAGCCACCGCCTCTTTCGGTTCTCAAAGACAGAGTCCTTCAATCCGTCCTTCTTCTGTCCGTTATAAACTTTTCTTATTTCTCTGGCCTCATTCTTCCAAGTGAGTCCTGTCTCTTTTTTTTTGTCTTGTCTCTTTGTAACGCGTTGCTTCCATCTTTCTCTGCTCGCCCATAAGCTGTATCCACAATTGTCCACCCCAGCACTTCTCTAACTTCGCCACTCTCATCATTTAATCAATCGCAGCCTTTCCATTCCTACACATCACCTCTGCCGGCCTCATGCTCCCAATGGCCACCACTCCAGCCCCCAACCCCCGTGCGTCCCTTCTCGCTGGTCTTCGTACCGGCGGGGTGCGTTCTGCTTCGGGACCCATCAACAACGTTGCCCACATAACTGCTCCAGGCGCCACTTTCAACATCCCGCGTTTCGCATCTGTGTCCTATGGCAACCCGGCATACTCCGATGACGAAGATGATGAACTCGTCGACATGGTCGCTCAAAACATGTCTTTCAACGCACAGTCGCGGATGCATCAGCCACCAGTGACCGTAGCTGTTGATGGGGGTGGCAACAGATTCCCATACCAACAGCAAAACGCTCAAAGAGGTATGATGGCTAGTGGCATGCCTACCCAAAACCAGATCTACGCTCAAGTTCAAGCCCAGCAACAGCAGCAGCAGCAAGCCTTGCAGATGCAGCTAATGCAGCTAGAATTAATGCGTCTACAAGTAGGTTGATCCTATGTCCTGCTTTTGTGCGTCGTTAATTGTTGGACCGGCGAATAGGCAATCCAAACTCAGCAGTACCAAGCAGAACTCCTTGCCCAAGCTCAAATGCAGCAGCAGACTAGCAGAAATTACAATACTTCCGCTACTGCAGGCCCTATGCACACTTCATTCGACTTGCGTTCTGCGACCCTGAACGCACAGCTGCGTCGGGTCAATCAAGCAGAGCAGCTGAGGCCACAGTCTAATGTTCATACAGATGATCCAGTTCCTATGACAGCTGCCCTGGGCGGCAAATTTAGTAGTCGTGCCCTATTTTCGGGATTCGCCGATGACAGCTTTGGTGTTGGAGACAGACTGTCGTCCTACCAGACGCCTCCAGCTACCCCTAGCCATACCACCGTCATCAGTGGTGGTACCTCCCTTGGCAACCTCGCTTCTCAGAATGGTGTCGGCAACCAGGTAGCGCCATCCAAGTCTGACACTGCTGTATCCTGGAGGCGTAATGGCCAGAACAACTCTGTTCTAAGTGGGAACCGTGCTGTATCTCACGGACCAACGCTGAATGTCAAGATCACCCCGCCGCCGCCAGAGCGCATTTCTCCTCCTTCGACTATAACCAATAGTCCTATCCGCGCGCGTCCTCAACCACTTCGCTTTTCTGCGGCCCTGTCGCAGCCCATTCCTTCAGTCATGATTGAGGAGGGCACAGACGGCGAAGACAACTCTTCAAACACGTCTTCCAGATCCGGTGGTTCATACTCTTCCCCTACGACGCCTTACTCCGCATCCTTGTCTGCCGATCCTCCCCTCTCTCCGCGCGAGGAGGCGACTAAGAAGCTGTATGAGGGTCTCGGGATTGGACGTCCCATTCCTGGCACCAGTGCTGGAACTCTAGCTCCGCCGGCCACGGCTAATTTCCAGCAGCGGTTCATGAGCCAGCCGCTGCGTCAACCCCGTGGACCGCCTTCCGGCGCAGATGAGTTGGGCCCACGTAACTTTGCTTCGCGTATCAGGAGGAAAGCCATTGGAGGGCTTGGCGCCTTGATGGATGCACGTGAGAGGAGGGATGTTGAGGCATATTGATTTTGCCGCTCCTTCCACAACCAAGTTGAACGGAGCACTCGATGAGATACTTTTTCCAGTCACCATTGCATTCCGACTCTGTACACCACCTCTCG
>QLPN01007943.1:0-13046 GCA_003314395.1 Albatrellus ellisii
CAGGTGGGTAGGGGGCCATGCACTGTTGACACAGCAATGATGCAGGCACACAGGTGGGCACAGGAGCATGGACATACCAATTGCCCACATCGTCTTCAGTGGATGTGGGCACTGGTACAGCAGCTGCATGGCAGGGAGGGTGTGTGGCTGCAGTCTGTTGGGATAGCATTGGGTCAGCTCCAGTATGCAATTTGCTTTTTGTTATGATAAAAAGATATATGGAGCCAGTCTATGCAGCACATGGTGGTGGTGGGTAGCCAACACATGCTGCATAGTCAGGTATGATGACAATGTTGAGCAGCCAAATGCATGCAATGTGGGGAGTATAAGCTCAGACATGATTAGCAGCCCATGGATGCAGTACATGGCAGTGGTGAGCAGCCAGGACATGCAGCATGGGGGCAATGAGCAGCAGTGCAAGTGGTTGTAAAAAAGCCAGGACATGTGCACTGGCACAACTGCCATGTGCATGCCACATTGCTGCACACATGCCATGCTGCCATGTGTGGCACACCACACCAGGGGACAACTTTTTGTAGTGCCAATACCTCAACCACATGTTGACCTCCTCACACCCTGTTTTTCCATAATGTGGAACTGCTTACCAATCATAGTCCCATTCTAATATAGACTGTGTAAAAAACCTGTTGCATTGCAACAATGAGTTATAAAGCATCATCTGTGAAAGTATACATAGGTTGTTGCAACAGAAAACAAAAGGAAATAGTACTCTATCTATCTACAGACCTTGTCAATGTCCTTGTCCTGTCCCCATCCCTGTTGATTATCACTGGCAATCAGCCATAAAAACCCCTAGCCATACCCATACCCATACTCATACCCATACCCATACCCAGGCATACCCATTAGCAAAGCCTATGTAGGTGCATTGTACTAACAATGATCACTACTCATAAATGTCCCTGTCCATCAACCCAGGAACTCTGCACCTGTGAAAGAAAATAAAAGAGAAGATATGGTAATCAACATTGCCAAAGCATTTAAGTGTAGATACATAAAAATAGAAGAAAGACCAACATGATTGTATAGCCAAAGTACCCAGCCTACTTGCAGGCACAATAATACTCATGGACACAGTGGCATTATTCAATGCAGAAGAACATAGCCTGAACATTCTGTCCAACATGTTATTGTTTAAAAATATGGTATGAATAGAACCTACCAAGAGGTTTACAAAACATCAAAATAGAATATATACCTACTGGATTGAATTATGAACTAATAAGACATGATTACAGTTGTAGATATATACAGCAACAGAGAATAAAAGGAAAGAATGATAGATGTAAATAGAAGTGGATGAAGAATAGGCACAAATTTGAATATAATTGATAGTTCTGTTGACAGAACACATACCTGTGATGTTGTAGGAAGTTGAGGGTTCCTATGTGAGTTGAGGATGAATGAGAGAAAGGAAAAAGAGGGCACAACATTCATCTGCCAACATGTACCACTGCAGCTTTCTGAGCCTAAGCCATGTGCACATAGTATGCACATGCAGGAGGGATTTGTGGCATGCCATGCAGCAGTGGTATAGGCAAGGTGGTGGCTACACTGCTCATATGGCAGCAGTGCAGGCAGGTAGGGCCCATGTGCTGTTGACAGTGGTGATGTGGGTGTGTGGGTGAGCACAGGAGGGAAAAAAATTTCAACAATAAAGAGTCACATATCAATTGCCCATATCATCTTGAGTGGATGCAGTTGGGGTGGGTGGGCAGGCACATTGCCGCACTGTGCTGGTACAGTGGCAGTGCAGGCAAGGAGGTGGTGGCCACACTGTATTGGCACAGCAGCAGCATGGGTGGCCAGGTGGTGGCTATGCATTGTTCATACAGCAGTGGTGTGGGCAGGTAGGGGGCCATGTGCTATTGGCATAGCAGAAACATGGGCACATAGGTGGACACAGGAGAATGTACATACCAGTTGCCCACATCATGTTGAGTGGACATGGGCATGTCAGGCAGGCATGTTGTTGTACTGTGTTGGCATAGTGGCAGTGTGGATGGGTAGGTGGTGGTTGTATGTTGATTGTACAGTGGCAGCATGGGTAGATAGGGGGCAGCACACTGCTGGGACAGCAGTGATGTGGGCACACAGGTGGGCACAGGAGAACTGGTGTACCAATTGCCCATGTCCTTTTGGCAGACATGGGCAGTGAACCAGCAAACTGCTGCACTGTGCTGGTACAGTGGCAGCATGGGAGGGAGGGAGTTATAGTCTGTGGGGAGAGTAAATGAGTCAGCTCCTGCTTTTTGTTATAATAAAAAAGATAAGCATAGTGAGATGATCCAACCAGCCCAAAGCTTAATCCATGTGTGCAAAGGTCATTGGATGGGACATGATGAACAATCACAAGGTGCTCATATTTATTGGCCAATATGTTGAATCATCACTGTTGAGTGCAATATTTGTTATGAGCAACTCTCATCTACACAACTTGAGGCCAAACCTGTTAAACCATCCCACTAACTCCCTCACTGCTTCCTCTCCCTCTGGGTACATGCACTCCAACACCACCATGGCACACATTTTTGCACTGGCCACAATATGACTTCAGTGGGTACTCACACTTGAGTGGCACTGTGCACATTGGCTACAGGGAGAGGGTCAGCATGATGCTGATAAGCACAGGGGTTTGTTGGGTACAGTCACTAGCACATGCACAGACCCACTTACTTGCATGTCCAGTCAGTGCTACCTGGGGGTGGAGGCCTACATGGAATATTGTGGCCATAGCAAAAGAAACATACCAGTAATGATTCCTTCTTGGACAGCTTGTTGTAAGCAGCACACACTCCTGAACCTTGCCAAACACCACCAATGTGCTGGCACACAGACACAACAGCACTTTGGTGGACATGACTATGGTTGTGGTCAAAATCATGATCAAGATTGTTATTGACTTCCATGGGTGCAGGTGAGATGGAGCCAGGGTGTGGCATGGGGGATGGAGGATGAAATGGTGGGAAGGGGACTAAGAATGTGAACTCTGAGGAGGGATCTATGGAGGGGGGCTCATGTTGGATGACATGGTTATTGTACTGTGGATTGTAGGCAGGGGGGTGGGATTCATTGGGATGGTCAAAGTAGACAAGGAGCTGTGGAAGAGAGGTCAGGAGACAAGGGAAAGGGGATGGATTGATGGATGGACAAACATTGTTATGGTTGTGGAGTGGAAGTAAATGGGACATGAAGGTGAGGGATGAGAAGACTTTGATCCACAGCTAGAAACCCCACCCTCATAAATCATTTCTCACTTACATCATCTCCAGCCAGTCAGCCCTACTAACCCTCTAATGATTCACTGCCAGTGGCTATGTAGTATCAGGATTGTAACAGTTGAGGCTCAATTTTGGTGGCAACCAACAACCCCTACCCATGGCTTCCCTAGTCTCATTGTTGTTGCCATGTCAGACCCCATTACTGCCAAGTCTAGCTTTCTCAGCACATATGCATCTACCCACCTGGACACTCTGGTTTCCTATGTGAGGCATTACAGGTGTATCAAAGAGCCACAGCCATGTAGGTCCTGCACATTGTGTCCTAGACTACTGATGCAACTGGTGGTGCATCATCTCCAGGGCATGTCGCTGTCCTATCAAACCCTTCAGCAATGCAATCTGTTCATGTCCCATTTGACCCCCCACTTGTTGGCTATGAGGAGGTCAATCCACACCTTCTGAGCATGAAGGCAGATGCAGATGAAGCACTTGGCACTGTACATCATTCCATTCCCTCTTCCATTATGGCTCTCTGTCTTCTAGGTAAAGGTGCTGCAGATAGAATCTTTCAGACTGCCTGTCCAGGTGATACAATCATCTGTGCTCCTGGCTTGGCTTATGTATACCACATGTGCCCCTGAGAACAATGATTTGTTTGTATGGTGGCCAGGTCAAGACCTGTGGGCCACTGTAGGTGGATCACCCACCATGAAATGGATATGGGTATTTACATTCATCACTCATTTGGGTGAGGGTCTCTATGCCTTCTCCCTCACAAAGAAACACATGCTATGCTGTTCTCCATCATGGTAAGTACTGAATTCATATCTGCATAAATTGCAAGGGTCACCGAGGCCTCAATCACACAGGCCACCTATATCTTGGCCATCTTTGTCTTTGGCTTTCCTGTTTTGTGGGATCTGCACAGGAGGGTTCAGGTGGCACAAATTGATTCCATAATGAAGGGTTTAGTTTTGCTTGTATTCTTATGGTGTCTTTGGAAATCAATCACAAGTAGTGCTGTCCTTTACTCATACACACATGCATCTACATGGTAATTCAACCCTGACATTATGCCAAGCATGGCTATGCAGTTCCAGAATCCCTTGCATCAGCCCATCTTCAATATAAACTGGAATGGACTCTGCCTCACTGGGTGGTGTAGTACAAACATTCACCAAGCTGACTGCATCACCCAATATCACAGCATCACCATCAGTTTTAGTATGGTAATCCATCACCCCTGCACATTAGTACATGGGTCTCTTCATTTTCACATGCCAAAACATGAAGCTGCTGGCTTGAGAATTTCCATCACAGAAAGCTGGCTACTGTAGATGTATCAATGAGCTGGGCTTGAAACTGAATGAGCTTCAGCAGTGCCACACATAAACAATGGTCTTCTGTGATTTTCTCACCATAGTAGGCACATTAACATATGGTGTGGGAGTTGGCAAGGAAGCCTGCCATGAGCATGTTAGCAGTGGCATTAATTGCACAGCCTGCAATGCTATTGTGTGATGGGTGCAGAACTATCTGTGGCCAAGCAGGCACTCCACAGTGCTAGTGTGGGCATTGATGTGGTCAAAACCTGCATGCATTGCAGGATACTGGTCATGGGTGCTGAACTGCCTTGCAAAAAGTTGATTTTAGTTTCCAGCCTTCCCTTCCTTTTTTCTCCCACATCCAATCTATGGAATCTGCATGTGCACACAGTGAAGCAGACAACACACAGTAACCACCTGCCAGACACATGCCAAATTGACATGCATCCCAAGCTTTTGGAGCAGCAGGTTTTTCAAGGGTTGCAGCTACAGCCTAGTGGAGAGAAGTATTGTTATATATCAGAGTGTGTGCAGGGATCTCCAGCTATTGAGCCTGTCTTCCCATTGCCAGTTTGTCCTGACATATTAACTGCACTGCAGGTGTTGAATTGCAGGATGCATGTTGAATTGCAGTGTGAGATGGTTTGAGCCAGTTTGCACTGTAGCCTTGGGTGTGAGAAGCCCATTAAGAAATGTGGTCTATATTTGGGCTGCATCTGTCCTGCCCACACTGCTGAACAGGAAGAGGGTATTTTCCAAAGTAGCATCCATTGCATCCAACATACCACCTTGTCACTGGCTGCAGCTTTATCATCATTTGTGCAAATGGCTCAGAATAACTTGCCTGTTTGGATCTTGGCCTGGCATGCAGCAGGCATGAGAATGCTGTGATGGTGGTGTATAAATGCATGAGGGGCATTGTGCAGACATGCCTTTAATTCTGGTATGTGCATACCAGAAACCTCATGTGCTGTGCTGTTGAACCACTGCAACAGGTCACTGGCATATCTGGATGTCTCAGCTCACACATTGCCACCCAGCTGCTTGACAGTGGGTACCATGTATGAGGGTAGGTGCACCATCATCACCTGTTTTGGGTGCTGCTCACCCACATCCATCTACAGCACAGTGCATGTTGGCAAGGCCCCACACATCAAGGCTGGCTTCACACCATGCTGCTTCCAGCTTGCAATCATCAATGATCTGGCAAAGTGCAGCTCTACAGACACCTTCATCAGTGAATACAATATGCAGAACCCATTGCCAGCACTAGTGCTGATGCCCCCATGA
This sequence comes from Albatrellus ellisii, assembly GCA_003314395.1. NCBI lineage: Eukaryota > Fungi > Basidiomycota > Agaricomycetes > Russulales > Albatrellaceae > Albatrellus > Albatrellus ellisii. Next base: position 5,858 of record QLPN01007943.1, read on the forward strand.
CCAGGTGTGGATGCTGTGCTCCACACAGGGACACCCCTGTCTGGCACACCTGACAAGCTGCTCAAGGTGATCAACTGATCCACACACACACACATCTCAGAAATGACACTGACCAGCAAGACCACAGGGTACTGTCTCCAGCACTAAGAACATATTGCGGCACACCCTGCATGCCAGTGTGAAGAAGATAGTGGCAACCAGCAGCCTCATTACCATGGCCAAATACAAGGACCTCTGGACCAACACCATCATCACCAAGCAGGGTGCATGCCCTCCCCCCCTCCCTCAGGCACCCTTGGCCACCCCTGCTGACATGTACACACACAGACTGGAATCCACTGACCTATGAGGATGCCTTTGCCCCCAACTGTGGGGCTTTCATACCATACCCCATTGCCAAGAAGCTTGCTGAGCAGGAGACCTGTGCATTCATGCATGAGCACCCCAGCTGTTAGGATTCAGCATGTGTAGTGGCCAAACACCTATGATCAAGGGAAGAGGACTCCAGAAGGACAATGGAATCTGATTCAAGACAGACAGTGAACCATTACAGGGGGGGCCAAATGGTACAAGGGTACAAGAGGTCAAGAATGACCTTTGTCATATGTTTGAGATGTACTTTAAGTAGTATCCCAGTAATAGAAAGAGAGAACAAGAAAGGAGAACATACAGGGTATTGTTGCTGTGGGGTTGTGCCTATGTATTCATACAGCTTGACATACAACTGGATATGGGTGATCTCTATCGTGACATTGTGAAGACCTGCCAAAAGGGGAAGAAAGAGAGAAAAAGAAAGGTCAGATCCTAACATCAGCCTTCTGCTATTGTTTTCACCCTGAAAACCCATTATTCATATGTGTCCACATTGTTCTCCTTGTAATTGTATGTCTCATACATTTCTGCCACAAGTTGATGGACTTCCATCACTCCTTGATTACAACTCATGAAGTGGGTGTCCACACATCCACACTCAATGCAGTAAAGGCATGTTGACATGTGTTCCCCTTGGTGGGGGCCACAGCAGCAGTTACAGGTGAATATAGACATGAATGGAGTATGTTGAGGGAGGGGGCAATTATGACAGAGATGACCCATCCTGTTACAATTCCAACAGGTTTGTTGCTTGGATGATTAGTGGTTTTGATTTTTGATTGCTCCTCCACAGATCTGCTGCACCTGGGGGTTGACTGGGGGTAATGGATGAGGGATAGGCAGTGGGGGGGATCCTGGGATTGCAATGAAATAAGCTACTGCAAGATGTGGCTGCAAACAATCCTCTGCTTCTGAGTTGACCAACTGGTTTGTGATTTCTGCAAACTCCCATTGTTGTTGACTGAGGAGAGTTAGGAAGTGGTGATGGAAGGACTCTAAGGTTTCGATGCATTGGTGGTAGGCATGGTACCTATTAATGTCGGCCATGACACCCTCATTTGCAAGATGGTGTAGAGCCTGTCTATATGAATGGTGAGGTTAGGCATTAGGAGTAAATGTGCAAAAGTTTCAGAAACATCCTGATCAAGTCTCAGTTTGAAGTAATGCCAGGTGGTTTGCTGTGCAAGTGGATATTCATTGGCAGCTGCATATTCTCATGGATCTCCTCCTAAATCAATGTTGGGGAGGGTATGGTGGGGTCAGGGGATAGGCAGAATTGTTGTAAGCATGTGAATAGAAAATCATGGGGAAGATTCTGGAATTGGGCTGGTGGAGGGGGAGGTAAATGTTGAACAAAGGGTTAGGTTAGGGTTAGGTTAGGGTGAGTGGTTTGGTAAAATGCACAGGGGGCAGAATAGCACAGAGGTGTCATGCTGGAGGGCAACGTGGGTGGCTAATAGTATGTTTTCTTCAACCCCTTCAAATGGAAGGGAGTTGAGAAATAGAAAGATTTGTTTGAAGTGATTGTATGAGTCTGGTTGGAAATCCAGGTGAAGGTGGAAGGGGAGATTGGGGAAGGTGGGGTATATGGGGTTGGGGGTGGAGAGCCATAATAGTCTAAGACTGGAGAGGGGATGGTGTGCAGGGAGTGGTTTGGATGGTCAATCAAATATTGTACTGATGATGAGGGAGAGGGATGAGCACTAATTGGGGGTGAAAATGGAACAAAAAGGGCAGGAGGAGATGGGGGGTGAGACATTTTTGCTTTAGTCTTGCTGGGTGATTTCAGAAAGACATAAGTTGTACCAGGTGAAGATGAAAAGGAGATGATTAGGTAAAAGAAGACAAGGGAGTATACCACTGGTGGCATATGATGAAGGGGGAAAAAAGGGTGATGAAAGGAAAAGAAAGGGGGGTGTCAGCTGGCATTGGTAGGGAATGGACCATACTATTTGGGGCCCAACTTGAGGGAGGGGAATGAATGTGTTTCCCTTCTAACCACACTCTATCACCAACATGGTAAGGGGGGAGTGATGCAGGGCAGTTCCAGGTGTGGTGTGCAAGAGACTGCACTGCCATAAGTTCCTTACATAACTGTGACATCATGTGAAGTCATTGGGAGATAGAGGGGATGGAGGACACAGAGGATGAAAAGGTAATGGAGCAGGGGTGATAGCCCATAAGCACAAAGAAAGGGGTCTCTCTGATTGTAGAATGGCAGTGATTGTTGTGTGTAAATTCCATGGCTGAAAGGAGCATAGTCCAGTTATCTTGATGGGCTGAACAGAACATATGGAGAAACTGTTCCGATTCTTGATTAGTCCATTCTGTCTGTACATCCATTTGAGGATGGTATGCTGTGGAGATGGCCTGTTGTATTCCTATGAGCCAACACAGTTCCTTTGTGGTTCAGGCAGTAAACTGAGTTCCACAGTCCAAGATAAGTTTTGTAGGCAGGCTGAATCACTTCCAAATGTAATTGAGGTATAATTGTGCAGTCCCTTCTGCTGTAATTGAAGAGGAACAAGGAGCTAATACCACTCCCTTTGTTATGTCATGGTCAATGAAGACAGTAATGGCATCATGGCCATGAGAGAGAGGGAGCTGCATTATGAAATCCATGGATAGTGTGGAGAAGGGTAGCACATGGGGATCAGCAGAGATGGGAACAAGGGTGATAGGAGGATGATTCAGGAGATTTTTGTTCTGTTTACATGTCAGGCATCCATCTATGAAATTGAATACCTGTTGTCGCATTTTTGGCCACCAAAAGTTTCATTGGATAGTGTCAAGGGTTTTGAGTCGACCTGGGTGACCCATGGTGATAGGTGTATGATGATTATTGATGATGCATCACCACAGTGCTGAATCTTTAGGCACATCAAGCTGACCAGAGTAGATCATCCCAGGCTATCATCCAGTGTTTCCATAATCCTGCTTTGGTGGGATGTGAGCCTTGAGCCTGTAAAATTTGGGCAATGTTGAGGACCTCTTCATCCCAGTTGGAACAGTCTTGTATATCTCTAAAATATTCCAAATTGTCAAGGGTAGTAGTGAGTGGTTTAGCAAACAGCACACTAGACAAGATAATCTGATCTTCATTATCATTGTCTCCTTGATTATGATCAGGTCTATGAGACAAGATGTTAGGTTTACTGGCCTTGGTTCCTGGTACATGGAGAATGCTGAAGTCAAAATGGGTGTGGAAAAGGGCCCATCTCACTTGACATCTAGAGAATTTGCAGGCATCTCAAAACACTTCAAGGTTTTTATGGTCAGATAGGACTTCAACCATATGTGGACCCCCTTCCAGATAATGTCTCCATTCTTCAAAGGCCTTGATATGGTGAGTAGTTCTCAGTTGCAAATGTCATAGTTTTGTTCTGCTTCTGTAAAGGACTTGGACATATAAGCCACAGGGTGCCATAATCCATCTTCACCCTTTTGAGATAGTATTCCCCTGCAAGCAGACTTTGATGCACCACATTCTAATTGAAAGGGAGCTCACACATCAGGGGATAGTAGGATAGGAGATGAGAGAAAGTTAGCCTTTAGTGTAGCAAAGGCATGCTGTTGCAGTCCCTCCAAAGCCCACTCTTGGTTCTTCTTTGTGAGGTTGTGTAATGGCCTTGTAAGTTGTGAAAAATTCCATATGAAGCAACAATAGAACCCAGCTAATCCCAGGAAGGCACAGACTTCCTTTAATTTGATGGGTACTGGCCAGTTCTGAATACCACCCAACTTTTTTGGATCCATGGCAATGTGTCCTGGTCTGATGATGAGTCCCAAGTATTTGACCTCTTCTTGTTGCCAGGAACACTTTTCTGGTTTGAGGAAGAGATGATTGTCTTGGAAATGCCAAAGGACTTGTTCACCAATGGTGGCCATTGCAATCAAGATGTTGTCCATATAATGAACACCTTCCCAGTGTCTAAAATATCTCTGAAAAGTGAGTTCATCATTGCCTGAAAAGTTGCAGGAGAATTCATAAGTCCAAAGAACATAACCAATGGCTTGAACATGCCACAATTGGTCTTGAATGCAGCCTTCCATTCATGCCCAACATTTATTCTTATGTTGTTGTATCCCCAGCATACATCAAACTTGGTGAAGTATTTGGCCAATTTCAATTTATCAACAATATCTGAAATCAGGGGGAGAGGGTATTGATTTTTAATCATCAGTGTGTTTAACTGTCAATAGTCCTGAATGGGCCAGAGTTTGCCATCTTTCTTCTTGATAAAGAAAAAGGGGGATGCAAAGGAGGATTTCAACAGACAGATATATCCTTGACTTTACATATCCTGTAAGAAGGCATATAGTGCCTCTTGTTCAGTGGGGTTGAGAGGGTATATTTTGCAGTTGTTAGTAGGGATTGCATCAGGCTTGATGTTGATAGCATAATCCCATTCTTGTAGTGGTGGTAATGTGTGGGAGGTGATTTCATCAAAAACAGATTGAAATTGTCAGAAACAGGGTAGGATGGAGGGGTGGAATTCAGTTTGCATAGTTTGTTGCAATTGTTCTTGGTCAAAGAACCCCACGTACACCTGATTGTTGTGTTTGAGTGGTAGTTCTGCAGAGAATTGGATTCCCTGGGATTTGAAGATGCATCTCTTAGCACAAATTGAGGCCCATCAACATTGGGAAAGCCATAGTTGATTTTTGTACCAATATATCCCAGGATTATGGTGCACAAGCCACTGATGTCTACTAAAGAGCAGCCTATTGGACAGTCTTAGGGAAGGTTTGCTATAACAATACCCCTGGTAACAAGATAGTTGGTACATGCTTGATAAGTGTAGTAACTGTTCCTGATGACAATGAAGAGTGGGATCAACAAGATAGTGATGAGGATGATACCACCAATGACTAAATGAGGATCCAGTATGACAAGTTTAGGATGTCTTAGCGACACTTTTAGGTGACTTAGAGATCTTAGACTTAGTTATTAGAGAGTAAAGCAAGATTGAATCGAGCTTAGATCAAGCACAGTATAGGAGAATCCCTAGATTGCAAAGTTGACAAGACTGGGGTTTAGGACCACCAGTCTTTCAACTATTTATACAAAACCAGAGTCCTAAGAATAGTATATGTAAATAATGTTCATGGATCAACAAGATTGCACAGCAACCAACAAGGTCACATGACCTAAGACATGTCCAATGGGTATAGTAAGTGGCTAGCCACAAGTGCAAAATGAACTAGAGATAAACAAAGATGAACAGAAGTGAGATAGGACAAGTCCTTGCTAATTGTATAATAATAGTCCTTAGCAAGTAAAATGTAAGTAAATAAAGAAAGATAAAGAAAAGGAAAGATAGGTCTTTATAGTACTTGGAGCCATGCTCACACTTAAGTATGTAAATACTTATGTACTATAAAGAGAAGAGGAAATGAGTCCTTACTATAAGTAGGAGCTAAGCTCACAGCTGTAGTTAATGTTGAACACAAGCCATGTGTGGGAGTGGAACTAGAATAGTTCTTATTGTTATGGGATGCTTCTACCTGCTACTTATAGTAAGGCTAGTAGTGCACAGACCATAGAAGTATGTATGAGTCAATGTGTGTATGGTATGTGCATATGTATGTGTGTATGTGTGTATGTGCAGTATAAGAGCAAAAAGGAAAGACATGCTTATCTAAGCTGCAGTCGTCAACACCCCCCCATGCTGGGCATACACTCTACAAGACCAAGACCAGAGTGGTGAGCAGAAAATAAGGGAAGAGATAAAGCCTTGGTCAAAATATCAGCCATGACTAGAGAAGATGGAAAGTGCTGCACTGCAATGGCATTGGATGAAAGACACTCCCTAATGTAATGGTGCCGTATGTCAATGTGTTTCGTGCCATGGGTGATGACAGGGTTCATTGCAATGTCAATTGAGCCCTTGTTATCACCATAAAGTAAGAGAGGGAGGGTGAAACCAGAACTGATCTCCTCTAATAGAGACCTCAACCACATGCCCTGTGCACTATCTTGAGAAAGTGACATGTATTCTGCTTTAGTGGATGAGAGTGATACCATGTGTTGCTTCCTTGACAATCAGGCAATGGCTCCTCCTCCTAGGAGGAACACATATGCCCTGATAGACTTGTGGTCATCTCTGTCTGCTGCCCAGTCAGAATCAGAGAAACCAACCATTCCAGCACTGTCAGCTCCACTGTATGATATGTGGTAGTGTTTGGTGCCTTTCAGGTAGTGCAGGATGTGGTGGCAAAGCAACAGATGGAGAGGGAGCAGGTTGGAAAGGAATTGGGACAGCTTTGTGATGGCAAATGAGATGTTGGGCTGAGACACGATTGTGGCATACAGTAGTGACCCTATGAGTTGTTGATACTGGTTGCACCGTGAAGGAGTGGTGATGTAATCATTGTCTGCTTTAGTGGGCAATGTGCCTGGAGGGAGAGGAGTGGAGACAGGGTTGCAGTCAGTCATGTTGGAGCAATCCAGGACATCAGCGAGGTATGATTCTTGGCCTATGCTCAGGATCTGTTTTGCTCTGTTTCACGTGACATTCAGGCCTAAATATGACTTTATCTCTCCCAGATCCATCATCTGGAAGAGAGATTTGAGTGTGTTTTTGCAGGCCTTGACTTCTTCTAGGGAACCCCCAAGGATGGTGATGTTGTCCATGTACAGGACTATGATGAGGGGTTTAGATCAGGCTGTGGAGATGTATATGCCTGAATCAGACAGGGTGCAGGTGAAAGAGAGACCTAGGAGTGAGCCATGCATTTTGTGGTGCCATTGCCATGACACCTGTTTTAAGCCATACAGTGCTTTGGAGAGACAACAAACTTTTCCTTCCATTCC
>QLPN01007953.1:0-13273 GCA_003314395.1 Albatrellus ellisii
CAGGGGAGGACAGTCTTAGCAGCGGCGCTTCAAACTCAAAAAAACCACGTGTCGGCCTCGTTACACTCGGTTTTTGCCTAATATGGGACTGCTTACAAACTGAGCTCCCCTAATAATATAGATGTTCCACTCCACACGCGCAGCAGTAGAATGGTCAAGGGGCTGTAACCCCCCTCGTCTTATCTATATCTTGTTTTACAATCATCAAGCTGCAGTTGATCAAGGGGCTGTAACCCCCCTCTCTATGCCTTTACCTTGTTTTACAATTATCAAACCGCAGCAGCCACATGTACTATAAAGACGACTTACTATACGTCGTAAGAGGGCATCTTGACCTCCTTCATTATATCTTGTCATTTGTACTCTTGTCGCAATCGCAGTATTGCTCTCGCGTTCGTCTCGGAGATCCCTGTTAATCCTGATTATAGGTGTTTGGCTACTCCGGTACGCTAAACCCTAACATTAGGTCAAGATCACCTACTCCGACTCGAACCAATCCTGGCTCCCTCCCCACCTACCTCGTTACCCCAAGGGTTTCGGTTCCATAAACGACGGGACACCTTTGTCTATGGAAACCAACCAGTCGAATATCTAGGCAACAACATCTGGAGAGTTACAGATACACAACAACATATTGATACTTCGGGCTTCTATAGCCAAGACATCTCTGAACCCTCTGTACGTTTCTACACCTTCGATCCAGTAACCAGCACCCACACAGAAATCCCACTGCTAGAAGGTATTATGACTACCCCTAGTACAGCCACCGCATCCCTCGAACCTATTCCCTTTTCTGCTCCCCCAGAACTTTTCCCACGACCAGAAATCATCGTCGAAGACGTCGTCATGACTTCCACTACCACCAAAACACAATTTCTGAAAATCAATAAACCTTCAGAATTCGACGGAAATAAGAAAAACTTTCAAAGTTTCTTCTTATCCTGTACCAAATATCTTATTGCTTACGAAGACCTTCATGTGTCTGATGCACAAAAAATCTTGTTTGTTTTGTCATTCATGACAAAAGGCACAGCTCAAGCATATAACGATCGATATACTATGGAAAATCTAATGGGAACCATCTACCCATCATACACCGATTTCGTTAAAAGCTTGAAAGCCAAATTCGAAGATCCCCACAAAGTACGACAAGCCTATTTGGCACTTCGACAACTCAAACAAGGAACGCAGACTATTGAAGAATACAACTCGACATTTTTAGCCCTAGTCCACGAAGCTGCCATCCCAGATGACCGAACCAAACTCGATTACTATGAACAAGGACTCAACTCCGGTCTCACCGACAGGATTTACAACTCTGAAGTTCCGAAAACATTTGCCAAATGGATGGAGAGGGCTACGATCTTAGACACTCAATGGCGCGTGCGAAAGGAACAAAAGAAGACTCGTACGCCTTTCTCTTCTTTCACTACCGGTCGACCTCGAGTAGACCCCAATGCAATGGACGTCGATCGACGTCGACAAATACCAGGAACACGTCCTCTGTTGAAGAAACTGATGAATGAAGAAAGAGAAAGGTTACGAAGGGAAGGAAAGTGTTTCGCTTGTTGACAATCCGGTCATATGGCCAATCAATGTCCGACAAAAACAAATAATCCACGAATTCGTATCGCAGAAGAAGTATCGCTGCCTACTCCTCCACCCCCTACTCCTCACCTACATGCCCCATACGTTCCCCCTCCTATCATAAACTGAACACGCACTCGCGTCTCCAACATTGTCGATGAAGAAGAGGAAGAGCAAACGGTACCTCCTACCTATGATGAAGCCGCAGTCAGGAGGATTTATGAAACCATATGCGCATTACCACAAGAGGGAAGAACGGCATTATCTGTTATGTCGGAGGATTTTTGAAGGGTTTGAAGAATTCTACGCGTCTTCAAACCACTATATTGTACCCTGATGATCTATTACGTTCTGTAACATCAACTCATGCATTATACCTTGAAGCACAGATTAGTAATCATCGGGGAAGTCGTAGACTTGAACGACGAAAGGCCTTAGTGGATAGTGGAGCCACTAACAACTTTATACATCATCGACTCGTCACCAAACTCAAAATCCCCACAATTCCTCTAACACGTCCCAGAATAGTTCAAAACGCGGATAACTCCGAAAACAGATTAGGACGTGTTACACACGAAGTCGTTCTTAAAATGAAAATTCAAAATCACGAAGAAGAAGTAAAATTCTTCATCATTGATCTTGGATTAGATGATATCATTTTAGGACATCCCTGGCTTCAAAAACATAACCCCGATATCAATTGGGTCACTTCAAAACTCCTGTTCACACGATGTCAAAAAGCTATTTGTCAGGCTGGATCAAGAAGAACATCATCTATTCGAAAAATCAATTTCAATGCCGGTTTACCACTAGAAAAAGGGGATGAGGTTTTTATGGGACTACCTGATGAAGAATGGGTCAAACGCACAACCCAAGCCACAGAATTAGCTATTGCCGCTACCCCCAAAATAACGGTAATACCAGACCGTTACAAAAAATTCCACAAAGTATTCTCCAAAGAAGCCTCTCACTCCCTTCCTCCTTTATGCGATTGGGATCATGCTATTGATTTAAAACCAGATGCGATTCCAGAAAACAATTGCAAAATTTATCCACTGAACCCAACAGAACAAGTCGCACTGGATGAATTTATCAAAGACATGACGGGTAGAGGTTACATTTGAGACTCGAAATCTCCTTTCACATCACCCTTCTTTTTTATCAAAAAAAAGGACGGTAAATTACGACCAGTACAAGATTATCGTCAACTGAATAGTCTTACGGTCAAAAACCAATATCCTCTCCCATTGATCGCTGACATCATTGACAAGCTGAAACATGCTAAATACTTTACCAAATTTGATGTCAGATGGGGATATAACAACGTACGAATCAAGGAAGGAGACGAATGGAAGGCCGCCTTCAAAACCAATAGAGGAATGTTCGAACCTCTAGTAATGTTTTTCGGTCTTATGAACTCTCCAGCAACGTTTCAAACAATGATGAATTCGGTATTTCGTGACCTTTTAGACACAGGAAAGGTTTTTATCTACATGGATGACATTCTAATCGCCACAGCAACAATAGAAGAACACTGTCAACTAACCGAACTTGTTCTACAGAGACTCGCAGATCATTCCCTTTATCTCAAACCAGAGAAATGCGAATTCGAAAAAGAACAAGTTGAATATCTCGGACTTATTATCTCGGCAGGACAAACCGCCATGGATCCAGTCAAATTACAAGGGATCCAAAACTGGCCTATTCCTACGAAATTGAAAGAAGTACGAGCTTTTCTAGGGTTCGCAGGATTCTATTGACGCTTCATCCGTAACTTTTCACATCTTACCCGACCATTACATGATCTGACAAAAAAGGATGTCCTTTGGCACTGGGATCAACCACAACAAGATGCATTTGATCTCCTAAAAACCAAATTCCTCTCCTCCCCCATTCTTATCTCCCCTGACGTGACTAAGCCATTCCAACTAGAATGTGATGCGTCAAAACGTGCTTGCGGAGCCGTTTTATCTCAAAAAGGAGAGGATGGGTTATGGCATCCTATTGCATTCATGTCCAAATCCTTTTCAGAAGCTGAACGCAACTATGATATTTATGACAGAGAATTACTAGCCATCATCAAATCACTCGAAGAATGGCAACAATATCTTGAAGGCGCTCCCCATAGCATTACCATTCTCTCTGATCATAAAAATCTTGAAGTTTTCAGGGACACTCAAAAACTATCGCGACAACAAGCTAGATGGGCCTTATATCTAACTCGTTTTGATTTTCAGATCAAACACGTCCCTGGCTCAAAAGCGGGTCGACCCGATGCATTATCACGAAGATCAGATCATGATGACGGTAACCATGATAACGAAGATCAAATCGTCCTAGATCCATCGTTATTCATCCGCCCCATTTCCTCTACCATCATTGACAACGCATTTTTCCCACGAATACAAGCTTGTACTAACTGGGATGAAGAAGTTTTAGACATATCACGTCTTCTCCAAGCTAACACTTCTAGTCCAGCAAAAACTCAACTCCTACAACATTGGACGATTGAATGGGGGGTAATTTACTACTCTGGACGTCTCTATGTCCCAAAAGATGACATACTCAGACATGACATCGTCCAAAGTTTACACATTACCCCCGCAGCAGGACATCCCGGACAACTCAAGACACTAGACTTAGTACAACGTACCTTTTGGTGGCCAAAAATGAGAAAGTATACTTTCGATTTTGTTGACGGATGCCCTATCTGTCAAGGATATAAAAACTTACCAAATAAAACTCCTATCCCCCTCCTTCCCATCAAACCTGAACCAACAGCCGAACCATTCTCCACAGTCTCCATGGACTTCATCACGCAACTCCCCCTATCGCACGGCTATGACGCCATAGCGGTATTCATGGATCATGATGTAACCAAAATGACCGTAATCGCCCCCTGTCACTCTTCCATATCTGCCGCTCAAACTGCTGATCTATACAAAGATTACGTTTGGAAAAGATTTGGACTTCCTCAATGTATCATTTCAGATCGAGGACCTAAATTCACCGCAAAATTTACCAAAGAACTCTGCCAAAAGCTATCCATCAAACAAGCAATGTCTACTGCCTATCATCCCCAAACTGACAGGCAAACAGAACGAATGAATCAAGAACTAGAACAATATCTACGCATGTTTTGCACGGCAAGACAAGATGATTGGTCTACCCTTCTTACAACCGCAGAATTCGCGCACAATTCTCATATTCATTCTACACTAAAATACTCACCCTTCTTTCTTCTTATGGGATATCATCCCTGTATTCAACCCGCTATTCCCATTACATCTACTCTCCCATCAATCTCTGAACGACTAGTTCTATTACAGACCGTCCAAAAAGAACTAGCAGCAGCCCAATCCATCGCTCACCGAACTTGGAAATCTATCGCTAACTGCCCATCATATCAAAAAAATGACCACGTTTGGTTAGACGCAACCCACCTTTCTTCCGCCTTCCCCTCTATGAAACTTGCCCCAAAAAGATATGGTCCCTTTCCTATCACCGCCGTCATCAACCCCGTAACCTATCGCCTATCGCTGCCAACCCATTGGAAGATACACCCGATCTTCCATGCATCCCTCCTTCACCCATATACTGAAACCGCAGCATATGGACCCCATCATATGCCACCCCCTCCGGATCTTGTAGAAGGAGAGGAACATACCGAGGTTGAAAATATCCTCCAATCACGATGGCATCGAGGCCATCTCCAATATTTAGTACATTGGAAGGGTTATCCTTCAACCAAAGACGAATGGCTCTCACACCGCGATATGAAACATGCCTTGGACCTCGTAGCATCATTCCATTCGCGTCATCCATCCGCTCCCCGGCCTTTCACAATCCGACTCCCACCCTCTCTTGTTCCCCTTAAAAGGACTTGAGAGGAGACCATAACACCCCCATCTCGTCCATGACTTTTGCGATCGATATTCTCCTTATCCTTTACATTTTCATTGTAACTTCCCTTTTTGCCTGGTATACGATACAATTGTCTTCTCTCGTCAAAGCCGCCACTTCTATCTAAAATATGTCTTCATCATCCACCGATACTCGTTCCATTTCCCCTGTCGTCCCTCATTCTCCATTCCATCGTTCTCCCACACCAGACCCCTTCACAGATATACCTGCTCACATCGTGCGAATGTTTCGCAACCAATCACCTATCTATCCTGAATCCGCACAAAACTCCCCTATCCCTCGCCGTCACCATTCCCCTTCCCTCTCTTCGAACTCCTTGCATCATAGTAACCTCTTCCTTTCGCCCCTCGTCATCACCCCTCCTCCCACCTTACCAGCCCACGACCGCCATATTCAGCAAAACACCAACCTCGCCAACCAATATCACCAAACTTTCCATGCCCTCAACGGGCTTAACCTCTACGACGTCGACACTATACAGACCATCGCCACCCACTTAGTCTTGGGACATCCCATAACTCCTCACTTTTGTGACGAATGTTTTGATCGACGTCTGTCTCCCCCCCCTATTCCTGTTGCCCCTGTTAACGCACAAATATTTCACGATCTACCCGTCGATTATTTTTACAACACCCTGACACTTTTCCGCATGTCTCCTGATCCCACCATACCTGTCCCAGATATCGATCTGGGAGAAAATCCCATCCACTACGCTGGGAGATATGAATACCCCATGGCAGAACCCACAACGGCCAATCGCCTAAACCCCATCCACCATGCCTACGTCACTGAAGAATTCACCCACGTAATGGTGACCTTCCCCACTAACATCCGTCTAGACCGTGCAACCCGGCTTCTGAATGATGCCGGGGTGACGGCAGACATAGATCGTTTCAGGGGATGGTACCATTGTGTCGCAGCATTGGAAGCATTCCAAACTCATCTCACGCATCTTCTATCACAACGACGTTGGGGTCTAGGCGAAATATCGAACCGACTTCTTAACGCTGACACTGAAGATAGACTCCGTCCCCACATGGCTCACGGCTATATCGCGTGACTCCCCTCACCTCCTCCCTTACCCATACCCGCTCCACTACCACCGGTAGGAGAAGTAGCAAATTGGCTATGAGGGGGAGCTGCAAAGACACGGCGAAAGAAGAAAGGTCCCCTGGTCTGTTGGAGTTGTCATCAAGTAGGTATCGACGCACAGACTGCTTAGCTGTTCCGTTTTCTCGAGCATCGACCTCTACACGTCCAAACTACCCCCACAATGAGACGTACTTATGTTGCCCCGAGTGCAACAAGTGGAACGATGAACATCTAATCACGTGTATTAGAGGACAGGAGGAATGGCACGTCAGACTCGCAGAAGAAGGGTACGGTGATGACGGATATGCAGGGAATGATGCAGACGCCTATGACTGATTACTATTTTCGAGGCGAAAAGAGCGTAGCGGAGGGGTATTGTCAGGGATCAGAGGCACGCACTTTTTATTTCTTTCATTCTCTCATATTCCATCATGTTCCACTCCACACATGCAGCAGTAGAATGGTCAAGGGGCTGTAACCCCCCTCGTCTTATCTATATCTTGTTTTACAATCATCAAGCCGCAGTTGATCAAGGGGCTGTAACCCCCCTCTCTATGCCTTTACCTTGTTTTACAATTATCAAACCGCAGCAGCCACATGTACTATAAAGACGACTTACTATACGTCGTAAGAGGGCATCTTGACCTCCTTCGTTATATCTTGTCATTTATACTCTTGTCGCAATCGCAGTATTGCTCTCGCGTTCGTCTCGGAGATCCCTGTTAATCCTGATTATAGGTGTTTGGCTACTCCGGTACGCTAAACCCTAACAGTACCCATTCATCAGACAATCTTTGTGGCACTGGTATGTTCATCTATAAAACGACACCGCTTAATGAGATCAGGCCCTGGCACTTCAATGAATTAGCAGCCTCCATTGCTGACCTAACCAGAAGATGGTCGTTCTGGTTTAAATCAGTACTTGTCCCTCGGAAAACATTGTACCTGCGCACGAACAAACTGCGTGCTGTCGCAACAAGCGAGGGTTGTAACAGCCAAGGCGGACTCGGCGCGCAGAAATGGACCTAAGTTTTAATGATTGCAAGTGGTCTGCAGGAACCATCTCTTGTACCTGAGGAAGCTCACCACACCGCACATACTGTTCGATCACGATGGGGCTGGATCTTCCTCATGACAATTCTGGGAAAATATACCATTGCAAGTTCTAACTCAACTATAATTCCACAATGCTTGTCTCATTTCTATCAGTGACATCCCACATCTTCCGTCTTCGTGCTCTTGGCCACCACCAATGTATACATGTTCTACGGAAATGACGGGTAGTTCAGAGATCAACAGTACAGTGTGCCAATTGCTGTGGTTGTGGACAATGTTCGCTCTTCCACAGGGAGATGTGAAACCACACGGTCCGGTTGAGGGACAGTCCCATCGACGTCTAATAGTACTAGCGTACACGACAGAGCTCAATTGTTCACAAGTTTCCAGATTTAAGTGCGTTTTTCTTCGCTGTGCATACTCGGCATTCGTATATGATGTTGTTTTGCAGACAACAGTGTTCAAGACCATTTCTAATCCGTGGATCGTAACGGTCTTCGTTGTGATGCATCCACTGTCAAGGAAATCATGCGCTAGATGGACAGGATCGATCCAATCGAGCTGGCGCTCCCCGCCACCAATTTCCACGTTAATGCGTGGTCATGGAAGCTAAATTGACATTCCCTGTCCTCATGCTTACCGTGAGAGCCATCTCAGTGCACCACTGCCAATTTCATTACCAGAGAGTTTGGCCCATCGTAAGCAAACAACTACAGTCAAGGAGGGTAAGCAGCAGGGCTCAAAGGTAGGTGAGGTGGCGCTTCTTGTCGACATGCTATCATCGGTGTGCCGATGTAGCATCCAACCATCTTCTTTCCAGCATGGATAAATGCTGGATTTCTTGTCTCAGTGTGTGCCGAAAAACCATGTTAGGCTCGCAGCACGTGTAGGGTAGCAGGAAAGCTTCGGTTTCAGAATCATATTGACTAATCGGCTGCACCGCGTGGCCAAGAGATTTCGCCCCAACGATCGAGGCCGAAGTCATGAGATCCTGCGCAGTTGCCCAGGAATAGCTATCGGTGATTGTGAGTAGGCCGAGTTGCCCTCAATCCCTTTAGTATATGTGCTGTGGAACCCCCAAATTATATAACGAAATTACCTGTGTGTATCCTACAGACACTACTACAACTACTAGTGCTGTTGAAAATAGGTCGAGCGCCGTTAGCAACGAAGCCTCTAGGCCCAAAACTCTACAGATAACTCCTCCGCAGCTCGAATGGTTATCTAGAGGCTGCATCGTGACGGCTTCTATGCCCCAAAAGGCCTATCGTGAGTACGTCTCGTGTTGTCGAAGGATGAGCGTTGTATCCTGATTTATTCATTATGGCTCCAAAAATTTTGGGTTCAGCCAGCCTGGCATTGTGTCTTCTAAAGGGTGGGCGCAATGGTGATAGAACGCCTTCGTAAAGAGTCGAGGAGTTCGTATATTAGGTCTCTACGTTGCATACTCCCTCCACCTGCTCGTACGGCCTCAAAGACACAGTCGGCTACTGTTAGCGCATTCCAGTGATGGCATATTCCGGGTTTCAATCCTTCCAATTATCCATGATTTCGCACCAGTTGACCACATCATTGCTGTAGGGAATACGAGGGGGAGAAACGCGTTGCAAGAACATTACGCACCAATTCTGAAAAAGGACACCACCACACGTACTACTTCGATCATGATACCATGGTGGTCTTTTCCGTCAGTGACTTTCTGGGCGACAGGGTTGCTACGAATCTGCTGACTTGTGACGACACAGATCGGGAAGCAATTGTACCGAGTGCACAAATATTTCTTGATGCGCGAGTCGTCATTCTTCCGTGGCATGTTTTCTCTTCCACAAGGGGATAAAACATCAGAAGAGATTGAGGGACAGTCTGACGAACATCCGATTGTGTTGGCGAGCACGACGGATCTCGAGTTTGAGAGTCTCCTGCGTTATCTGTACTTCGGGTGCGTCATTGTTCCGATGAAGGCTCTCTACTCGCTGATGATGTCGACCCGGGGGCTGCAGCATGGAAAGTGACTACACAGCATCCAAAGATGCTTGGGTCGCCATACTCTCCATTGCAACGCGTCTCCTGTTCGATGCGATTCGGGAGCGGGCTATCAAAGAGCTCACGAGTCAGTTGAACGACATAGGCGCAGTAGACCTAGTGGTCCTCGCATACAAGTTCAATGTCAGGGCGTGGCTGGAGCCAGCTTTGACGAGGATTGTGGAGAATCAAGCGATATTAACAGATGACGAGGCTGCTAAGCTGCCGTTGGCCGACCTCATGCTCATCATGCGCTGCCGTGATGCTGGACGTAGGCAATCAGCCCCCTGCGCATACTGCCGGAGATCGCAGCCTCAGGTCCCCTCTCCGGATACCTCAGCTCTTGTCTGCCAGGAGATTACTTCGAGAAGCGTAGGGAAGAGGGATGGGGTACATGTTGCGGCCTCGGGGCAGTGGAATGAAATTTGATTGTCACTGTCGAAGTAGCCTTCACCATTGTATCCAGATAGTAGCACACCTTTGTCCCTCGTCGATCTGTGGCACAAGATGCTTCTCCCTTATACAATGTGCCGTTAAATTGAGCGAGGCTTTTCTTTCTACCAGTGAATGCCTGTTCTAGCCACCTGCCTTTTTGGAAGCTTGTCGGAGTAGATCTGAGTTTCGTTAATTGTCATGCGCTGAGATCTGCCGATGGCTTGCATCTCCCGCTGGCGAGGGTCGTCATGACTTGGTGGCCATGAGTTGCAAAAATAGGTTCATCGAGGGAAAGTTGACGACTGCGAGTTTGTGACTTGTGAAAACAGACACTAATCAAAAGTGTCGGTTAGCGAGGGCCGTGGGAGAGTAAGACCGACTGCCTGTAGACAAAGGCTGCGCTGTTTACGATATGATAGAATGGTGGTACACAATAGATACAATTGACATGCGGCACAGTGTAGTTTACGCGCAGGCGTCACAGTGACCAACATATTGCACAGCCGCCGTTTCGAGGTCACGGCCACCTTGTTTGCACCAGGGACAGTGCCCTTCACTTCTATGTTCATCCTTCAACTCTGAATCCTGTCCACCCGCCACGACGACCTCCGACGCTACCACGACCTTCTGATACATCCGCGAACGTAGACACGATACACAGCGCCATTCCTCATGGGTAACAACCACAGCAAAGGCAGAGAGCAGGCGCATTCGTCACCTCAGTCACAAACGCAGTCCCATCTACGCCCATCATTGACGCCCACTCCTAACCGTCTATCCCGCCATTTCAAGCTGCTCGGAAGCCCCAAGACCAAGGATTCTGGCTACTCCTCTACGTTCAGGCCCGGTTCTGGCAGTTCTGTCTCCGTCCAATCAGGACTTGCCCCAGCATCCTCGACGCAGCAGGTGGCCGCGATGGCACCACAGACGGAGGAAGTACGGGTGTCAAACTCGAGTGCCAGTGGCGGCGAGGCTGAGGTGCAGCCGGCTGTTCCGGAGATGGGCGGTGAACTGACCAGTAGTAGAAGTAGGCTCTCGGTGAGTGGCGGCTCCTCCGGCGTACAGTCCTAAGCCGTTATGCTCACTGGCACTGCTCTCTCCTGTTCTCATCCTGATATCAATCCTGTCTTTCCATTCGTGCTCCTGACGTTCTCTTACACTTTTTCTTAGAACACTGACGACCAATCCGTACCAATGCCCCGTGCCCCAGCCACAGTGCCCTGTCAGGTGAGCAACGCCTGTTATGTAGCGGTGATGGTATGCTGATGATAGGTGATCGGCTCGCAGTACCGTACGGGCAAAACACTCGGAAGTGGGACGTACGCAATCGTCAAGGAGGCGGTAAATATCAAGACCGGGAAGTACTATGCCTGCAAAGTTATTAATAAGAAGCTCATGGAGGGCCGTGAGTTCATGGTACGTAGCATGATCTACAAATTTCTTGTATATCTGATTCGTCATCGTTATCGGGCATTGGATAGGTCCGCAATGAGATTGCAGTCCTGAAGCGCATCTCAAGCGGACACAAAAACATCGTCACACTACATGACTACTTTGAGGTGCGTTCTGCATTGTTCTTTCTCGTAAATTGCTGACCCGTGCGCGACCTACAGACCACCCACAACCTGTATCTTTGCTTCGACCTTTGTACTGGTGGCGAGCTTTTTGATCGCATCTGCACCAAGGGAAATTATCATGAGCCGTGCGCACGCGTTTTCATCTCTATTTCTTTGGCTTACCGCGTCTTCTTATCTGACTTGGTACCTTGTTGTCCCTCCCATGCCCGCCACCTCAGCGATGCCGCCGCCCTTATACGCACTATTATGAACACTGTCTTGTATCTTCATGACAGTGATATCGTCCATCGTGGTGGGTCCCCCTTCTTTAGTCCTGTGCGCCTTGACTGGAGCATACCGTAGACCTCAAACCCGAGAATCTGCTCTTCCGCACCCCTGCCGAGGACGCAGATATCATGATTGCTGACTTTGGTCTTAGTCGTGTCATGGAGGGGGAGCGTCATTTCCATCTGACTGAGATCTGCGGCACACCAGGCGTGAGAGCGCTCTTCGCTTATTCACTCCACATTCTCACTGCATGCCTTTCGTCACACAGTACATGGCGCCTGAGATATTCAAGAAGAGTGCGTGTCATTGCTCCATCATGACCCTGCATGTATCGCCTTTCCTTGTCTGCTCGCACTAACCTTCACCTATTGCAGCCGGCCATGGCAAGCCTGTAGATATATGGGCCATGGGCGTGATCACGTATTTCCTGCTCGCAGGTGCACATCATTTCCCGGCGTAGCGGACTTGTTGAGTGGCTGACAATGTATCACAGGATATACCCCATTCGACCGTGATAGTCAACAGCTGGAGATGGAAGCTATTATCGCAGGAGATTACAAATTTGAGCCAGGTTCGTGATACCTTCCGGCCTGATTCTTAAATAGCTTTATTGGGAATTCCACGCCTGTACTCACTCTACTGCTTTCTTATCATCAGCAGCGTACTGGGCGAATGTCTCCGACACAGCAAAGGACTTTGTCACGAAGTGCCTCACGGTTGACCCGAATGAGCGGCCCACCGCTGCCGAACTCCTCAAACACAACTGGCTCGCGGATGAGCGTCCGCATTTCGTGCCCGATCCCACAAGTCCGACTGGCGGTCCAACAGATCTACTGCCACACATTCAGAAGAGACTGAATGCCCGGGCGAGATGTATGTGCTCTCTGCTTGCGCGCCTATTTCCCGCTCACGTGGATTCGCTGTCTATAGTCCGCAGAGCTGTTTGGAGCATCACCGCGGTGAACCGTATGACGATGCTTGCACACACATCATCCATCGCGCGTCATCCTTATGAGGCAGAGGTCAAAAAGTTCAAGGAGGAGTCCGAGAAGGTGCGTGTTGCTCATAGTCCAATCCATGGTGTCCCCACTGACCCCGGCTTACCGGCTGCAGGAACACATCGACGAGGTGTGTTCTTCCTCATGCCTGCTACACGCATTGCTGATATAAATTTGCTTAGGACGGGGAAGTACTGCACCACAACCATCACAATCACAACGAGCGCGGATCGGACAGTGAGTCGAACACGATAGAGCGCCGCGACAAGGTCGACGACATCTCCATCGAGAAGGCTGGGCCGCCGTTCATCAAAG